>CAKNXH010002233.1:0-95839 GCA_932178445.1 Andricus quercusramuli | reverse complement strand
ATTTTCAACGTCTTTTCAGACTAGATGGAAATATGAATTAAAAATTAATTTAATTAATTTTTTTCTGAAAAAAGATCTCCTTTCGTTCCGCTGGGAGCCGAAAAAAGGGAAAAAATTGGGGAGTAGGAGAGGATCGATCACTAAAAATTGAAAGTTAAATTTTTACAGGTTTAAATTTGTATCACCCTAGAGTACAAATAAAAAAGTTTAATAATTAATAATTATTCTAATTAATTAATAATATTCAAATTAACGATTTGAATTAATTATAAAATTGATTAAAATTATTTATAAAAATTAATTGAAATTAAAATTATTAATATAAAATTGCAATCAATAATAAAATATTAATTAAAATCAATTATAAAAATTTTTATTATAAATTTGAATAATAATAATGAATTTCAATTTTAATTCATGAATATAGGGTAGTCCAAAAATGTACTGCAAATTTTTTTTTTCTCGAATATTTATGGATAACGCCTGGAAATTTGTTTGTATCCACAAAAATATAAATGCTAAAAAAATGATATTCAGAGGTGGCGCAAGCCCCATAAAGTTTAACACGTATTTCCCATAAGAAAAAAATATGTTTCTGTAAATTGTATTCAGAATCTTCAATATTAGCTGAATCGAGTTGAGACTTACATTTGTCTTTGCAATCAGCCATAGAATACGAATAAAATATTACTTTTCAAATACCCCCATAAGTCTATTTTATAGTGCTAAAAAAACCCATAAGTGAAAAAATGGGTTATTGTGAGTTTTTGGCGCGAATTATGATTTTTTTTGAGTTTCTTAGAAGAAAATTATTTCTGATACATAAAACATTACTTTATATTGATAATTAGATGTTTACATAAATTGTTTAAACAATTTATTATTGCTTTTACGAATTTTCTCTCAGAATGGAGATAGAAAGTCGCCGTTTTTAAAAATATTTTCCACTTTTTGTCCAATTTTCAATTAGAGAGAGGTAATAATTGATTTAACATGACGAGAAAATTGTTTAAACAATTTATTATTATTATTAATACTCTTTGGTAAATGGTAGAAAGTTGTGGTTTTTTTTTGAAATTTCTAACTATTTGTCTATTTTTCACTTGGAGTGACTTAATAATTGTTTAAGTTGAGCACAAATAATTGTTTAAACAAATTATCATTGCTAATAACTATCTTCATCTATATGAATGCCAGATAGTTGCGTTTTTTTCTGAAATTTGTAACTTTTTGCCCACTTTTCACTTAGTTAGGTAATAATTAAAGCAAGTTAATAAAAATAGTGGTTTGAACAATTTATAATTGTTTATAATCATCTTCTCTTAGGTAAGTGCTAGAAAGTTGCTGTTTCTTCTGAAATGTTTAACTTTTCTTTGCCTTTTTAGTTAGGAACACATTATAAACAAACATTAGAGAGAAACATATTTTAAACAATCTCTTTCTTTTTTTGTGAATATATTTTGCTGGAGGGGGGCTTATATGAAAATATTTTCAATTTCAAGTTTTTCTTTTTCGATTTGCAATAAATTTCTTGTTGTAATTTGAGACAATAATTTTACTTTAAAAATTATTCTATTGGAGGTTCACCAGAAGATTATCTTTTTAATTATAAATATTATTATTTGGTTGAAAATTCAACAATTTCCTTAAAAAGACATCTTTTTTCACATACAACTGTTTTGTTAAAAATTCGTCTTTTTAAATCAAAAATTCAACTCTTTTTTTTAGAACATTAACATTTTGTTTGAAATTCATATTTTGTTACTGTTAGTCAACTGAAATCTTTTTGGATGAACAATATTTTTTCTGAAAATTTGTATTTTTAATTCAAAAGTTCAGCTGTTTTTAGTGGAAATATTGCATCTTTTTTGAATAAAAATAAAAATGGATAAAAATGCAACTGCTTGGTTGAAAATTAAACTATTTTCTTAAAAAGTTTTTATTTTGATTGAGAATTCTACGGTTTTGTTGAAAACAGACATCTATTCTGGATGAAAGTTCAACTTATAAAAAAAGTTGTCGTTTTCATTAAAAATTCATCTCTTTTAGTACAAATTTCATCTCTCTTGGATAAAAATGCAGCTATTTGGTAGAGAATTAAATTACTTCGTTGAAAATTCATCCTTTTTGGTTGCAAAATTTGTCTTTTTGGATTAAAAATTCAATTTTGTTCGAAGAAACTTATTTTTTGTTGAAGTATTGATAAATTTGATCTTGAAAAGTCAACTGAAATCTTTTATGGAAGAAAATTCAACTATTCTAAAAGAAATTGTTTTTTTTTTTTAATAAAAATTGATCTGTTTCAAGAGTTTCATTTTTTTTTGATAAAGATACAACTATTGGGTAGAGTTCAACAATTTTATTAGAAAGTCATCCTTTTTGGATAAAAATTCATCTTTTTTTATTGAAAATTCCATTTTTTTCGTAGAAGCTTATTTCTTGGTCATAAATTCATATTTTGATGGTATAAAGTCAAATGAAATCTTTTTTAATAGAAAATTTAACTATTTTTCCAAATTTATCTTTTTGATTTAAAAATCTGCTTTGGTAGAAATTTTTTTTTTTTTTTTTTGAAATTTTTGGTTAAAAATCATTCTCCTTTGCTTGAGTTGAAGCTTTAACTATTTTGTTGAAAATGATTTCTTTTTAAAATTGAAAATGAAACTGCTTGTGTAAAAGGTAAACTATACAGTTGAAAATTTTGTTTGATTGAAGGCTTATGTCATTGGTTAAAAATTTAACTGTTTAGTGGAAGTCTTTTTTTTTTGTTTAAAATAAATTTTTCAACTGCCGATGTAACTTTTCCATTTTTTAAAGATTGATCTTTTCTAGTTGAAAATTCCTCTTTTTGATAAAAAAATTATATTCTTGGTTTAAAATGTCATTTTTGTTGCGTAGAAATGAATCAGTTTCGTGGAAAAATAATTTTTCGCTGAAGTCATACTTTTAGTTTGAAAATTCAATTTTCGTATAGAAAATTCGTCTTTTGGCTTGAGGGTTCAACAGTTTAGATAAAATTTCCTCTCCTTAGTGAAAAGACTTTATTTGTTGAAAATTGGTCTTTTTGGTTTTAAAATTCTTTTTTTTTTATATAAATTTCATCTTTTTTGATTAAAATATAAACTATGACACTTTTTGTCGGGAAATTATCTTTTTAGGTTGAAAATTCAACTATTATGTTAAAAAATTAATTATTTTGTTAAAAGCCATCTTTTATAGTAGAAAAGACATTTTTTCGTTTAAAATAAATTTGTTGAAAGTATTTCAAGATTAAAATGCGTTATTGATAAAAATTCAAAAAAAAAATTATGTTGGTTCATCCTACTGAACATGTATACTGTCTTAACTATTAAATTCCTAAAATCAATTCTTTCATTATACACAAAAAGAAATCTGATCCGATGATTGAAAAAAATTGTGGATAGTAATCTGGCTTTTTTGGGCGAATTTTCAAATTGATGAATAAATGGAAAATTTTCATTTTTAATGAGTGATGACGTTTTTTGTCTTTCACGTGCAGAACAAGTGACGGAGAATAAACAGAGATTATGCGCAGTTTAAAAGAATTTTTATTATTTCATCACTACTCAATGTTTGAAGAAGTAGATTTACACAAGCTGTATCATCGTTCTCTTCTAGATTTGAATTATTTTGCAATTTTACAACTGTTTGTCGCCTTAAATTTGGGCAATATCATTAACGAGGACTGCTACGTTTGTTCATACGTCACAATACAAATAATGTAGATACCATTCATATGCGAAGAAAAGATTTTGGTTTATTAAGCATGAATTTAGATATTTTTCCATTTAATTAACAAAATTAGAGTTCAAATTTATTTAGGGCGTAAAATTTAGGGTATTAGGACGTAACCCAGTCAGAAATGGATGGTCGCTTTGACGTCGACTCAACGTCGTTTTTTGATGTCGAAAAATCATCGATATTTATCGAGATTCATAGTTAATGCAATCTTATTATTCAGTTTTTCCGCTTTTTCCAAAACTTCCGTCGTCTTGTTTTCGTCAGAAAGCGTTTTGTAACCAAGTTTTGGTCGCTTCCTCTACTGAATGCACACGAGACGCGAAAAGCAGCTCCAATTATACGTAGGGTTGTAAAGTTTCATGAAACTTTGACCTAATGAAAAGTTTCATGAAACTTTGGAAACGTTTCAAAGTTTCAAACATTAGGGCGGGAAAATTCAAAATATGAAAAAATAGTATTAAGCACTAAATATAAAATTTAATAGTATCGTTTGTGTTTCAAAGTAAATCGTTTCAAATAATTCAAATAAATAAATCACGTGTTAATTGTTGATAACATGTAATTTTTCTAATATTTTGAAACTCTGAAAATTGATTTCAAGAAAGTAAAAATAACTTAATATATCTAGTAATAATATCTAGTTTTTAGAATGTTTCATTTTTGAAACAATTTCATTAAAAATGTAATAAAAAAATTGCTTTCTTTCAGAAACATGTTTTAATTTTTATCAGTGCTATCTCTCTCAATATTTTTGATAAATATTTGATATAGAAATATATATTCGCATAAGGGAGCCTTCACATATTACGTACCCACCCTCACCGCCGTTAAGTTAAATTTTTTGTATTATGTTTAATAACATAATATACGTTTTTTAAATAAAAGAAAGGTTTTTTAAGATGAAGCATTGTCGAGAAATATATGAAACACTATTTTGACGTAACATTGAATGCTTTTCAAATATTTGTTTAGTCATGCAAATATTTATATTACGGATAGGAGAAAAGGTATTATCAGTTTCTTTTAAAATTTATATAGATATAATTTTTATAAGATTCTTGAGAAAATTGAAAAAGATTTTTGAATATTTCAGATGTCTCAAAAAATAATCTAGCAGATTTTGAAGACATTTTTTTATTTTACAGGATCTTACAAAATATTAGGAAAATTTTGAGTCTTTTTAAAATATGCTTAGGACTTTTAGAAGTTTGGAAGAAATCAAAAACTATTTGATAAATTTTCGGAAATATTTGTAAGTTCAAAAATATTTTTAATCTATCCAAAACCGCTCGAATTCTTTGAAATATTTTTAACTGACTAGAAATTTTCTTATCATTTTGAAAAATAATTAAAAATGTAAATAAATTGCCTTAAAATCTTCCAAATTCACCCATTGGAATCTTTCAAAATTCTTTTAAAGCTTCTACAGTTTTTGTTTGAAATCTTTAAAAATCTATATTTTGTAACATCTTCAAATTTTGGAAATTCTTTTTGAATCTCTTCAAATATTATAAATATTTCTTAAAGTTACTCGTTTTTTCTATTGCTTAATCTTACCAAATTAAAACATTTTGCTTCAAAATATTCTACACTATTTTTTGAAATTTTAGGATATCGTTTGAAATGTTTTAAAATCTTTTTCATTTTTTTTTTCAAAATAAAAAATCATTTAAAATTTCCCCAAGAATCTTAAGAAAATACTTTTTTTTTATCTTTTCAGAATTTCTAAGACTTCTAAGCTTTTAAAATTATAGAAAATTTTCTGAATTTCTTTTAAATTCTGGGAAATTCAAAAAATTGTCTTAAAATCTTGTAGACTCTTCTCTGATAATTTTAGAAATCTTTTTAAATATTCTCTTCAAATTAATTTTTCAAAACGAAAAATCATTTTAATTTTTCTTAGAAACCTAATGATTTTTTTTCCTCTTTTTGAAACGTTACAAAATTTTCAAAGTATCTTTATAAGTTTTAATTCTTTTTGTATCATTTGAAAACTTCTAAATATCTCTTAATATTACTCAGATTTTTTCTAAAATGATCTAATATGACAAAATGCAGAAATTTCCTTTATAATCTTTTACACTCTTTTTGAAAATTTGTTGAAAATCAAATCGAAGAAATATGCTTTTATTTTGCTTGAATATGAAAAATATTCTTCGCGGTGCTTTAAGCGTTTCAAGATTGTGAATCTTACCTCAATTTTATTAAACTATGGGTTAAATTAAATTAATTAAATTTAATTAAATTAAACTATCGGCCCCAACCGGTTATCCCAGTTAGGACCAGACTCGAAATGAAACGCCTAATCCGATCAGGGCCTAACTGGCGTATCGATAAGGAAGGCCCGATCTAGCCCTGACCAGGCCCCGTTATAATAAAAAAAAATTATTTTTTTATGAAAAAAAGGCTGTGCATAAATAACGTAAAGTTTTTTTAGGTTGGGTTGGGGGGTGGGGCTCTAGGCCCAAAATGAATTTGATTCGGTTGAAAATTCAACCATTTGTTCGAAAGTTGAACTTTGTTGGAAATAATTTTTTTTAGTTGAAGATTCATGTATTTTGTTAAAAATTCGTCTTTCTTGGTAAAAAAATTAATCCTTTCGACTAGAAATATAACTATATTGCTGGAAATTTATGTATTTCGTTGAATATTCGTCTTTTCTGATAGAAAATTAATTTTTTTTAGTTAACAATGCAACTGTTCGGTTAAAAATGTATTCTTTTTTAGTTGAGAATGCAAGTATTTTGTTGAAAATCCACCTTTATTGGTTAAATTACACAGTTTTTGATTTTAAATTAA
Organism: Andricus quercusramuli; assembly: GCA_932178445.1. NCBI lineage: Eukaryota > Metazoa > Arthropoda > Insecta > Hymenoptera > Cynipidae > Andricus > Andricus quercusramuli. Next base: position 89,278 of record CAKNXH010002233.1, on the reverse strand, counting down.
ATTATTTGTTGGTAAAAATATCAACTATTACATTTTTGTTGAAAATTCATCTTTTTATTTAAAGATTTATCATTTCCGTTTAAAATTAATTTCTTTCGTTGAAAATTGAACTACTTTGCTAAAAATTCGTTTGGCTTGTGGTGGAAAATTAATTTTTTTTCTTAAATTGAAATTGAAATATTAAAGTTTTGGTTGAAAATTTATAATTGTTTGTTAAAAATTCGTGTGAATTGAAAATTCCTTTCTTTTTTGTGGTTTAAAAAATAATTTATTTTGAGTAAAAATTTCATATTTTTGGCCTGAAAATTCAACAATCTGGTAGAAAATTCATTTATTTGGTCGAAAAATGAACAATCTTGTTGAAAATTTATATTTTGATCATTTTTAGCAGAAAATTCATGTATTTTGTTGAAAATTCGTTTCGCTTTTAGTTGAAAATTAATTTTTTTTTTACGAAAATTTGATTTAATGTTTCATCTTTGGTTGAAAGATTATCATTTTTGGTAGAAAATAATAGCATATTTCTTCAATTCAAACTGAAAGAAAATTCTCGATTGAACATATTTTTTTTGTTTTCATTTGTAATGTTTTTTTTTACTGTTCTTTAGCAAAAACTGCACAAAAAAAAAGTGTTTTAATTAATTTTAGCTGATATTCAAGCAATTTGCTATGATTTGGCTTTAATGTAAAAAATATTTGTCTTGGTTGAAGCGTTCCACAATTGTAAATTAAAACTATTTTCTTTATTCGTATTCTCATTATTCAAGCTGAAAAAAATGTTAATCTGAACATCATTTTTTAAAATATATAATATTTTATTACTGTTCTTTAGCATGAACTGTAGGTGGAAAAAAAGTTTCAGCTCAAATAGAAGAAATAATGGGAATAATTTTTTAAATTTTCACATCCAAACCACGAACGAAAGATATTGCGTGATCAAAAAACCTTTTTGCAGAAAAAAATACATGCCGTCAAATACAATTTTTTTAATTAAAAAAAATTAACTGTTCTCGTGATCCAATTAGAAAATTCCAGATACAAATTGTCAGTTTCTCAAGATTTGGATGATTGTATGTAATAATGCAATATTTTCTTATCATTTGTTTCTTTGTAAAGAGAATAATTTTCTTATCTGACAGAATTTTTTTAATTCCGAAATGTCCATATCTTTGAGTCAATTTACGTCAGCTGACAAGTGTTTTTCTTCTGCAGTTTATATTATCATAATGTAAATGTTTAAATTAAAACAGCTTCTAATCATGTGAGGATCCAGGGGAATGACTAAGAGTTTCTCCCCCCTCTTCTATAATTTTAAGGATTAAAAATTGTGTTTGCAATTTTTTCATTGATCCTGGCATATAATTTTATTTTTGCTATTATAATTGTTACAAGATATAATAAATATACCATTATTATATGTATTATTCCAAATTTCCTGACCAATTTTTCATTTTTCCTGAACATTAATATTCAATGACCAGCATTTTTATTTTTTATGAACGGAATATAATAATGGAATTTCAGATCACAATCAAAACTTCGAATTTATTTATTTCAACCAAAAAACTTGACTTTTTATTTCAAAAGGACGAATTTTCAACAAGAGTTGAATTTTCGACCAAAAAAGATGCATATTTCAGACAGTAGTAGAATTTTTATTTAAATAATTAAATGTTAAACAAAATTGTTGAATTTTCAAAATACAAAGATGCATTTTCAACCAAATGGTCGATTTTTTAAGCTAAAATCGTTACGTTCCAAACTAAATAATATAATTTCTTTGAGAAAGTTGAATTTTCAACCACAACAATAAATTTTCAATCATATAGGACGAATTTTCTGTTCATATAGACGAATTTCAAACTAAATAGTTAACTTTTCAACCAAAAAAGATGACTTTTGAAAAAAATACTGGAATTTTCAACAAAATAAGTAAACTTTCAACAAAATAGTTGAATTTTTAACCAAAGAGTCGAATTTTTAATCAAGAAGAATGATCTTCTGCCAAAAAACATGAAAATTCAACAAAATACATGAATTTTCACAAGAATAGTTGGATTTTCGACCAAAAATGATGAATTTTTCAGAAAATAGTTAAATTTTCAATTAGGTAATTAAATTTTTAGCCAAATTGTTGAATTTTCAACCTACAAAGATGAATTTTCAACCAAATGGTCGAATTTTGAAGCTAAAACCGTTACATTTTAAACTAATAAATAATACCATTTTTTTTGGAAACATAAATTTTCAACCACAACAACAAATATTGAATCAAAAAGGAAGAATTTTCTGTCCATGTAGACCAATTTTCAACTAGAGAGTTAAATTTTGAACCAGAAAATATAGCTTTTGAATAAAATAATTGAATTTTCAACAAAATAATAAAACTTTTAACAAAATAGTTGAATTTTTAACTAATTAGTCGAATTTTCAACCAAGAAGAATAATTTTCTACCGAAAAATATGAAAATTCAACACAATATGAATTTTCAACAAAAAAGTTGAGTATTCGACCAAAAAAGATGAATTTTCCAGGAAATAGATAAATTTTTAATTAAATAATTCAATTTTTAGCCAAATTGATGAATTTTCAACCTACAAAGATGAATTTTCAACCAAAGGGACAGATTTTCAGTAAATAAAGATTTTTTAGATAAGAAAGATAAATACCATTATGAAAATTGTTGAATCTTTAAGCCAAAATGTCGATTTTTCGATAGAACAGTTGAATTTTCCTCCCTAAAATATAAATTTTCAACAAAATAGTTCAATTTTTTAAACAAGGAGATAAACCTTCAATTGAAGAAATAAATTTTTGACCAACTAATTCATCTTTTATCTAAGTAGTTAAATTTTCAATTAAAAAAGATCACTTTTGAACAAAATAGTTAAACTTTTAACCAAAGACTTGAATTTTAAAGTAAAATGACGAATCTTCAAACAAAAAAATAAATTACGAAAAATGTAATAGTTGAATCCTCAAGCAAAAAAGACTAATTTTCAACCAGTTGCATTTTTAGATAAAAAATATTAAAATGTTATCAAAAGAGACGAATTATCAACAAAATAGTTACATTTTAAACCGAAGAGATAAATTTTCAACTAAAATGGTGAATCTTCAACCAAAAAAATATAATAGTTGTAATTACAATCTAAAATAATGAATCTTCCAGAAATGAATCTTCCAGAAATGATCTTATTTAAACAAAGTGGTTCAATCTTTAACTAAGTAGATCAATTCTCAACCAAAGAATATGAATTTTTAATGAATAACCTAATAGCAGCTATTTCAAGTAAAAAAGATTTTAATTTTCAGTAGAAAAAACAGTTGAATTTAACCGAAAAAGACAAATTTTCAACCATACAGTTGAATTTTCATCCAAAAAGATGAAATTTCTATTAAAACAATTTTTGAACAAGAGACGAATTTTCAAAAAATTAGTTGAATTTCCAAACAAAAGTTGATTCTCAACAGAACAGTTGAATTTTCAACCAAATAGTATAATTTTGAACTCAAAATATTATCGTTAGGAGGACGCAACAGCAAAAAAGTATGAATGGAAATACAAGGCAAATAAATTGCTAACAAGAGTATTATATCAGGATGGCCCCAAAACTCCATTTTGAAAATTCCCTAATTTTTTCCTGACAAATTTTTTATTTTCCCTGACAATTAATATTAAACGACCAGAATCCTCATCTCGTAACATTTTTAACATAAAATCTCTTATAAACGCAATAAACACATGTCAAATTGAAATTTCAAATTTATTATCTTGACTTTTGCAAGATTTTTTTTTAAATCCTTGACTTACTCCCTGATTTTTAGGTTTTTTTCTGAATTACGGCCACCCTATTACAAAATACTTTATTACAGTTTCTTTTATCAAATGTTATCAACAGAATAATCAAATTCATTATGATAAATATAAATAAATTTTTACATTTTTATCTCTAATATAAATTTTATCATAAGATATAAAAGTATTAATTATAAATCTGAAAATGTCCAGCCTTTTAATTTAATAATTTAAAAGAGCTTACTAGCTGTTTCGGGAACAGGAATAATTTAATTTTTTTTAAATGTACTGTCTTTTTTTCTTCAAACTATCTTAAATACCTACTTATGACAATTTATATATTAACTCAATATTTTTTAATATAATTATTCAAGACATTGTTCTTAACTTCGTTGCCTAATATGTACATAAACCAGGATAAAAATTTGAACGCCAAAATAAAATTTGTTTGATCTTAGCGCTGCCGTGAAGAATTTTTTGTCCAAAAATGCATTGGAATATTTTTTCCCGTGCAGAAATTTCAGAGTGGCCCTGGTCGGGGCCAGATCTGGCCCCAATCGGATATCCCAGTTAGGGCCAGACTCGAAATGAAACGCCTAATCCGATCAGGGCCTGGCTGGGGTATCCATAAGGAAGGCCCGATCTAGCCTTGACCAGGACCCTTCTAATTTTGTTTTATAAAATATTATAGAAATATAATTTATCTAATAAAGAAGTAAGTAATTAATTAAGAATATTCAACATTACATAAATGTTCTGAGTCTTGTGGCTAGATTCATGTATTAGGTTGAAAATTAATCTTTTCTGATAGAGCATTGATCTTCTTGGTCGAAAATTGATTCATTTTGGATAAAAATTTAACAATTTTGTTGAAAATTGCTATTTTTGCTCAAAGTTAATTTTTTATCAGAGTTTTTATCGGAAAATTTATTTATTCCATTTGCAGTTGAAATTTTACCATGTATACTTTATGAGATAAAAATTCGACTATTTGTTAGGTAATTCAAGAATTTGGTTGAAAAGTCGTCTTTTTGGGTAGAAAATTAATCTTGTTTGTTGTAAATTCAACTTACTGGTTACAAATTCAACGATTTGGTGCAAAATTAATATATGTCGCTGAAAGGTCGTCTTTCTGTGTAGAAAATTATTCTTGTTTGTTAAAAGTTCAACTTTTTGGTTGATAGTTCAACTATCTTGTTAAAAATTCATATATATTTTGTTAAAAAGTCGTCTTTTTGGGTAGAAAATTATTCTTGTTTGTTAACAGTTGAATTTTTTGATTGATTGTTCAACTAGCTTGTTAAAAATTCATCTTTTCAATTGAAAATGATATTTTTTGTTAAAAATTTATCATTGATTTTTTTTAAAGTTACTGTTTTCCAAAACGTTAGACTTTGCAGCTTAAAAACTTTACCCTTTTATTGAAAATTTAGTTTTTATGGTAGAAAAGTTAGCTTTTTTGGTTTTAAATGAACTTTACTGATAAAAAATCCACTGATTTCGAGAAAATTTATTTTTCTTCTTGAAAATTTTAATATTTGATTGAACTTTAATCTTTTTTGTTTGAAAATTTGAACATTTGATTGAAAAGTTTTCTGGCACGTGGAGCAAAGAATAAAAAAGTGAGGTTATAATGTCAAAAAGTTACAGCATTAAGTCTATACGTATCTTTATAGCATACTAAAAAGAAGAGTGGGATCTCTTTGTACAATTGATCCCAGTTCTGGATCCCAATTCTATATCTATTCAACATTTTCACGCAAAGACTAACAATAAATGATCTTCAAAATGTCGACGATTTCTCGAAGTTCACTGTCGAAAATCTCAGAGAGCTGGATAATTCTAGTAGATAATTCTAGTTTGATATGAACATCTCACTCTGGTCTAAAAACTTCGCGTAAATAATTACCGAGATGAATTGAGAATTATTAAAAACGATTTATCGACATGACTTTACCGGTTTAGCTGTGTACTGTTCGTCATTTTTACTTGCTTGTACAAAGTTGTCTTCCTTCCCTCCGTTCGTTGGTTGCCAAATAATCGAACGGAAGACTAATCGAATACGTTCGAGATTAGCGTGGCAAATTCAAATCTAAATAAGTATAAACTCTGAACAGATTGAAAAAATACCTACAATAATTAATACTAACTTGATAATTGTATATTTATTAACTAATTTAATGGGTCCATAAACTTACATTTTTAGACCCTGACTGGGTCCACAACATTAACCATAATCAGGGCCGCATTGGGCTAACCCGTTCGGGGCCACGTCGAGAATCAGGATCAAATTGCGCAATTTCTCCACGGGTCTCTCTAATTTTTATGCATATCGCCCGGAAACTTCTTCCAATTCACACAAAAACAAATTAATTTTCTTTGTTTGAAAAATATATATATTAATATATATATATAAATATAACGTTAGCTGAATCACGTTAAAACTCAACATTTATCTTCACAATGAGCCCAAAAATATGAATAGAATATTATTTTTTGAATATCAGCCCTATAAGTCTGTTTTATAGGGTCCCAAATAAACCCCATAAGTGAAAAAATGGGTTTTGTGAGTTTTGGCGCTAATTATGACTTTTTTGCCATTTTTTTCAATGTAAACTGTTTCTAATACATGGAACACTACCTTATACTGATAATCAGAGTTTACATGAATTTTTTTAACAATTTATTATTGTTTTTAGCAATTTTTTCTCAGAATTGAGATAGAAAACCGCGGTTAAAAAAAAGTTCCACTTTTTGTCCAAGTTTCAATGACAGTGAGGTAATGATCAATGTTGACAAACACAATTGCTTAAATAATTTATTATTATTGTTAATAATATTTTCTTAAAACAATACTAGAAAATTGCAGTTTTTCAAAAAGTTTCCACTTTTTTTCGAATTTTCAATTAGTGTGAGGTGAATAATTAGTTAGAGTTAACAAAATTTATTGTCTGAACAAATTATTATTGTTTATAGCTATATTCTTCTATATTAATACTAGATAGTTGCGTTTTCTTCTAAACATTTTAACTGTTTGTCTCTTTTCAATTAGAGTGAAGTAATAATTGATTCGAGTTAACAAAAATAATTGTTTAAACAATTGATCGTTATTGTTAATATTATTCTCTTTCCTTAACAGTAGAAAGTTGCGATTTTTTCTGAAATTCTTAACTGTTTGTCTACTTTTCACTTGTAGTGACTTGATAATTAATTAAATTTAGCAAGAATAATTGCTAGAACAATGTATTATTATTATTTATAACCATCTTCATCTTTTATAATGCCAAATAGTTGCGGTTTTTTTCTAAAATTTTTAACTTTTTCTCCACTGTTCACTTACTGAGGCAATAATTAAGGCGAGTTATCGTAAATAGTTAATTAAACAATTTATTGTTGTTTATAACTATCTTCTCTTAGAAAAGTGCTGGAAAGTTGTGTTATTTTCTTAAATTTTTATCTAACAAATAATAAATAAACATTAGAGAGAATCATGTTTTAAATAATCTCTTCTTTTTTTACAAACCTAGTCCTTCTACCTATTCCAAATTATTACACTTTTAATTTTTCTCTCTTGTGTAAGATAGGTTTTTTGTTTGAATGAATTTTTTTAAACAATGGGAGGAGAGCAAAAATAATTCACTTAAAAATATAATACTATTAAAAAATAATTCTTTTTGAGATTCACTTATTATTTGCTCATAACTAAGAAGTTAAAGCAAAACTTTTTTATTCAGGAAAACTGCAACTTTTTAGCACTTTTTTAAGATACGATAGTTGTAAGCAACAATAAATTGTTTAAAAAACTATGTTATTTAACTTGCATTATTTATTACTTCAAAAAGTAATAAGTGTGTAAAAGGATATAAATTTATGTAAAAGTTGTGTGTAAAAGGATATAAAGGAAAAAAAATTTCATTTTGGGAAATACCCAAAATGAAATAGTTAAATTTTCAGTGAAAATATTAATTTCCAGAAAAAAAAACAAATGTTCAACCAAATGAATGGATGTATCTTCAGCTGGAATAGTTAAATTTTCAAAAAAAAAAAAAAAAAATGAATTCTCAACCAAGCAGATTAATTTATAACAAAAAAGACGAATTCTCAACTACAATTATGAAATCTTCAATTGCAATAGTTAAATTTTCATCTGAAAAACTTTTTTTTTAACAAAACAAAAAAAATGGTTATATTTCCAAAGAAAGTGATGAATTTTCAACTAAAATGATAAATCTTCAACCAGAATAATTAAATCTTCAACCAAAAATATTAATTTTTAACGAAAAAAGACAAATTTTCAACCAAATAGTCGAATTTAGACATAAAAAAATTATTGTTTAATCAAGAATAGAAGTCAAATTTTCAGTTGGAACAATTAATTTCCAATTAATCTGATACACTTTTATCTAAAATTAAGAATCTGGAAACTAGAATAGTGGAATTTTCAGTGAAAATATTAATTTTCCAGCAAAAAAAAAAAATAAAAATAAAAATTTTCAACAAAATTAATGAATATATCTTCGGTTGGAATAGTTGAATTTTCAACCAAAAAATGACTTCTGAACCAAAAAGAATAATTGCTAACAAAAATGACGAATTTCCAACAAAATACATGAACTTTCAACTAAAATTATGGAATCTTCACTTGCAATAGTTAAATTTTCAGTTACAAAAAATTTTAACCAAACAAAAGAAATAATTTTAAAAGATAGTTATATTTCCAAAGAATATGATGAATTTTCAACTAGAATGATAAGTCTTTAACTAGAATAATTAAATTTTCAACCAAAAAATGACTTCTGAACCAATAAGATTAATTGCTAACAAACCGACGAATTTTCAACAAAATACATGAATTTTCAACTAAAATTATGGAATCTTCAATTGCAATAGTTAAATTTTCAGTTAAAAAAAATTTTAACCAAACAAAAGAAATAATTTAAAAAAATAGTTATATTTCCAAAGAATATGATGAATTTTCAACTAGAATGATAAGTCTTTAACTAGAATAATTAAATTTTCAACCGAAATAATTAATTCTTAATGAAAAAAGACAAATTTTCAACCAAATAGTCGAATTTAGACATAAAAAGATTATTGTTTAATCAAGAATGGACGTTAAATTTTCAGTTAGAACAATTAATTTTCAATTAAACTGTTAAATTTTCCTCTAAAATTATTAATCTGGAAACTAGAATAGTGGAATTTTCAGTGAAAATATTAATTTTCCAGTAAAAAAAATTTGAACCAAATGAACGAATATATCTCCAGCTGGAATAGTTGAATTTGCAACAAAATACATGAATTTTAAACTAAAATTATGGAATCTTCAATTGCAATAGTTAAATAATTGGCAGTACAAAAAAAATTGAACTAAACAAAAACAAAAAATTAAATAGTGACATTCGCAAACAAAGTGATGAATTTTCAATTAAAATGATGAAGCTTTAGCTAGAATAATTAAATTTTTAACCGATATGATTAATTTTTAAAGAAAAAAGACAAATTTTCAACCAAAAAGTTGAATTTGGCAATAAAAAAATTATTGTGTACCCAAAAACGGAAGTTAAATTTTCCGTTGAAACAATTAATTTTCAATTAAAATGATGAATCTTTAACTGAAATAGTTGAATTTTCCACCACAAAGGCGAATGTTCAACCAACAAGATTAATTTCTACCGAATGAGACGAATTTTCAACAAAATGCATGAATTTTTAACTAAAATGATGAAGTTTTCGATTGGAATAGTTAAATTTTCAGTGTAAAAAATAATAATTTTCAACCAAACAAAAAATAATTTAAGAAAAAATAGTTACATTTTCGAAGTGATGAATTTTCAACTAAAATGATGAATCATTAATTAGAAAAAAATTGTCAACCAAAATGATTAATTTTTAACCAAAATGGTCAATTTTCAACCAAGAATATTTTCTACCACAAAAGACGGAGTTTTAACTGAAAAAGATCATTTTCAACCAAAAATGAAATAATTAAAATTTTTAGTTAACAAAATTTATGTTCAACCAAAGAGAGGAATATTTTTACTAGAATAATTGAATATTTATTTGTGAAAGTTACATTTTCAGTTCAAAAAAATAAAATCTACAACTAAAGAAAAAAAAAAAAAAATTGCTACAAAATGTTCAAAGTTTTAACCGACACAGTTGAATTTTCAGAAAAGAATATTAATGTTCAGTCGAAGAAAAAAACGAAATTTCAAAAATTAATTTTTAACAGAAGAGTTTAACTTTCAAACAAGTAATTAAATTTTCATTCCGGAAAAGATGAATGCTGAACGAGAAATGTAGTATTTGATATTTCAACCGAAAAAAGTGTAATTTTTAATCAGGAGCATTTGAATTCAACCAAAAATATAATACTTAAACTTTTCGGTTAAAAAAAAATTTCAAACAAAAAAAAAACAACTAATTTTTAACAAAATAGTTTTTAAGGATTTTTCTACTAAAAATTTTTTTTTTGAAAACTGAGCACAATTTCAACAAAAATTCCCTTATATTTCCAGGTTTTCCAGTTAGGGTAGATACCCTCTCATAGGGGACTAAAAATGAAACGCTTTAGTGTAAAGACGTTTTTATTTCCAAGAATTGTTATTATTGATTCAAAAAATTAAATATCTTCCAATAAAATTTTAAAAGCATGCATGCTATCTAAAAAATAACATTCTTTGAGCAATTTGAAAAAATATAGTTGTGAAGACTCTCTATTTTTTTTTAATGATTTCTTTTTAGAGATTTTTTTTATTGAACGAGGTTAAAAGAACTTCCTTAGAAATCCTGAAAACCATTCTTTTTTTATATTACTTTTCATCGTTTCATGAATTATTTGGTAGACATTTTTTTTTTAAAATGCGAAAATTCGTCAGATTTTAATCTGCGTTTACTCAAAACATAAATTACCTGATATTCTCAAGATAAAAGGACAATACACGTGAAGTGTGAGGCATTAACCACCACTGCACTAAAAAAATTATGTGACAATAATTAAAAGTTTTTATGATACCAAATCCAAAAAGAGCCGTTTACGATCTATGCTTGGGAGGGGAAAAACAAATATCTCAGAATAGTACATATACTCGAAGCATTCGAATTTGCAATAGTTACGCTGTTCTCAAAATTCTAAATTAATCGGGTTTTTCTACATTTTGAAAAAATGAGGATATTTCATACTGTGGGCTTCACTTTGGTCGTTATTCTCAATTCCATTGGTAAATATAGAATAAATTAATATCCTAAAGTATGTTCTACAGCTCGGAGTTACTCATTTTTCAACTTGATTCACAAAATCGACAAAAAAAATTTATTTTCGGAATTACTGGTTCAATCATTTTTGCTAAGAAACGAGAAAAAAAATTTACCTCGGCCCGGATTTGAACCGTGAATGCCACCATGCATGAGTGGAGCGTTAACCAATTAAGCTATCCAAGGCACAGTAGATCGTTTCCTGTTTCTTGTTTGTTTCTTTAATTTTTTGCAGTTTTTTGCAACTCAGCAGCTACAAATGTATTTTTTTTGCTGCTTTCAATTGAAATTAAGGATTTTAGTCACCGCCAAAAGTTGAGAAAACATGCGCGTGGAAAGAAATTGCTCCTCCATTTTTTGTGAATAGGATAATTTTTTCTTATTAAAATGGAAACGAAAAAATGCCTTCACTAATTTCTCGGGACTCGATGACATGTTTCATACTGTCAAAAAATTGAGAATCTTGTTTGAACTATCAATTTTTGTTTCAAAAATTTTTTGAAAATACAAAATTCCGGTAAAAAAACGCTGATCAACCGAAAAACGCAAATTATTGCTGAAAATTGTTTTCTTTTATAAAATGCTAACATATTCTAAAATTGTTGAAAACTGAAAATCTTGATGATTTTTGCTTAGAAATGCTAGTTTCCGGTAAAAAAGAAAGCATAATCTAAACATTTTTGAAATTTCAAGTCTTCTTCGGAACTTTATGGTTTTATATTAAAATTCATTAAAACAATATTATTTGAATATTATCGAATTGAATAATAATATTTCTGCATTTCTAACTTAGCTTTATATTACTACATTTTACTATTTTGTTCATAATTCTTTTTTTTTGTTTGTTTGTAATTATTTTTTTTCAACTGAAAATTTAACTACTATTATATTTTTGGTTGAAAACTGATAGTTTTTAGTTGATAATTCATGTGTTTTCTTCAGAATTAATTGTTTTTGGAATGAAAATTTAATTACTTTGTTGAAAGTGTAACTCTTTTGTTAAAAATTGATTTTTTTTTGTACAGGATTCATCATCTTAATTGAAAAGCTTCCTCTTTGATTGAAAAATAAGTCATTTTGTTCAATAATTAGTTTTTTCTTGAATGAAAATTAACCTCTTTAATGAATATTTAACAATTACAATTGAAACTTGAACTATTTTATTGAACTTTTTGTTTCTTTGTTAAAGAATAATTGTTTAAACTGAAAATGTGAATATTACATCATTTTCGTTGAAAATTCATCCTTTCAATTGAACATTGATTTTTTCAACTTAAAATTTAACTATTCAATTTTTGGTCAAAAAATTATCTTTTTCAGTTCAAAGTTCTTCCTTTTTCGTTGAAATTAATCTTCTTGGTTAGAAATTCATATTTTCTTTTGAAAATTTAGATGCTCCAGTTGAATATTCATCATTTTAGTCGAAAAATAATCACTTTGTTCGATGATGTAACTATATAATTAAAATAGTTTTTTTCAACAAAAATGTGTTTGTTTCATCATTTTAGTTGAAAATTCATCTTTTTGGCTGAACATTCATTTTTAGCTGAAAATTAAACTATTCAATTGTTGGTTGAAAATTGATCTTTTTTAGTTGAAAATTCATGTATTTTCTTAAAAATTTGTCTTTTTTGGTATAAATTAATCTTTTCGGTTGAAAATTAATCTTTTTGGTTGAAAATTCAACTATTACGATTAAAGATTCACCATTCTAGTCGAAAATTCATCCTTTTTATAAAATTCAACTATTCTAGGGTCCGGATTCATAATTTTAGTTTAAAATTCATCAGGTTGGTGTAAAATTAATTATTTTAACTGAAAATTTAATATCCACTTTTTGGTTGACATTGTATCTTTTATAATTTTAAATCAAGGTATTTTGTTGAAACTTCGTCTTTTACGATATAAATTAATCTTCTAGTTGAAAATTCATCTTTTTTGTAGAAATTTCAACTATTCCAGTTAAAGATTCACTATTTTAGTTGAAAATTCTTCTTTTTATTTTTGAAATTCAAAAATTGATCTTTTTTTGTTGAAAGTTAAACTATGTGGTTGGAAATTTGTCTTTCTTAGTTGAATATTTGTCTTTATTGGTAAAGAATAATCTCCTTGGTAGAAAATTAATCTTTTTGGTTGAAATTTCATTTATTCTAGTCAAAGGTTCCTGATTGTAGTTGACAATCTGTTTGATTTAAAATTGAATTTCATATAAAACCACGTTAGTTTTACCTAAATATGCACTGAATTTGATTCATAAGAAGTAAAATAAAAATTGGTCTAAATTGTTGTTTAAATTCAATTTTTTCCCAGCATTTGTGTAGATACCATGTATCAAAAATCCGGGGTACGTAACATTTGGACGCCGCCGTTTGGGCGCCCGACGTTTAGGCGCCGGATGTTTAGCCGCTGGACGTTTACCCGCTTGTCGTTTAGGCGCCAGGATGTTTAGGCGCTGGAAGTTCAGGCGCGGACGTTTGGCCGCTGGACGTTTAGGCGCCAGGACGTTTAGGCGCTGGTCGTTTAGGCGCGGACCTTTAGGCACTGGCCGTTTAGGCGCAAGGACGTTTAGGCGCCGGGATGTTTAGCCGACGAGCGGTTTAATCACAGTAAACCCTGAGGTATCATAGGTTGGAAATTATTTGGTTGGATGCATCATGTTATGTTATGTTATGTATGCTACCCTGGTGGAAAAATATTTACAAAAAAGTGCCGAAAGCTAAAACTATTTTCACAGTTTTTTGAAAATCCTGCAAAATTTTGTATTCATTTAAAACCTTTCAAAATGCTTAAAAAGCTTATAAATTTTGTGTTCGACGACTTAAAAAATCTACCTTCAAAGATCCTTAAAAATCTTCACATTTTTATTTCGAAATCTTTGAAAATCTAAATCTAGTTTTTTTTCGAAATCATACATACAGTTGCAGAAATTTTGTACTTTCTTGTACGAATTTTCTTCACCGGGGTACATGTTTAAAAAACAATGCAACAATTTCTTCGTTTAAATATTTGGTGGCCCTAAGAAGGTCCGATTGGTTTTTCAGTGAATGGCAAAGAGTTCGATTATTGCTGAATGAAAAATAATTGACTTTACCGGACGATTCTGAATCTGTTCAAAATTAAGCAAGTTATAGATTTTAACATTAAAAATATAAATTTTTAGAAAATACATGAGAAGATTTCAAAACAAATTTTTATGTATAAAGTAATGATTCTATTTCCTTTTTTAAATATTTTAACTGCACAATGAGTAAAAGTTGAAATATGTAATTTTGCAGTTCAACTGCTTTTAATTAAAAAATATTTATTTGAAAAGTTTTAAAAGCTTTCATTTTATACGCGAAAGTTATTGAGCGTTTGAATTGACATTTTTTAAGACTCAATTTCAAAAGTTTAAAATCCAAAGTATTTCACTTTGTGTGTGTTGATTTGCGGTTCAGTTTTTATAACTTCAAATGAAAAAATTGGTATCTTCAAGAGTTCGAATGTTTTAATTTTAATAACCGTGATCAATTCTTTCAATAAAATATAAGAATGTACAAAAAAATATAAAAAATGTACAAAATTCGTCTGAATAATAGAAAAAAGTTGCGCCTTCCTGTAATTTTTGTTGTAATTTATTGTATTTATTGGTAAATTCCTGTGAAAATAGATGTAGTTTTCTATCATTTTTTTGTAAAAATTGTTCCACTAGGGTAGCGCACATAACATAACATGTTGCATACAACCAATTAATTTAAAACTTTTGATACCTCAGGGTTTACTGTGATTGAACCGCCCAGCGCCTAAATGATCTGGCGCCTAAATGTCCTGGCGTCTAAACGTCCCGCGCCTGAAAGTCCGACGCCTGAACGGCTGCGTCCGAACGGCTGCGTCTAAACGGCGGCGCCTAAACGTCCGAGGAGATTGAGTCGACTATCTATCTGATATGACCAAGTCGACGCTCTGAGATGATCGATTTGAACCTCTTGTTTCTACCTTCTAGAGATAGTCGATTTAGCCATCTTCAAGGGCTGTCCTATAGTTGACTCTGCAATATAGTCTGTATGCACATCTAGATGGCCAAACTCACCTTTAATTTTCTCCGTGTTACCCGTTTGGGCATTATTACACAATCTGAGAGAAATGTGACAAAAAACAAAAAATCATAGAGATTATTTTATGTGAGAAAAGTAAAGAAGAAGAGAGAGAAGGGGTCAAAAATAGAGGTTACAGGTAGGTCAGGGGTGACAGGTTAGCACAACGTCGAGACGAGTATCGGTGCCGCGCCGACCCATGGTCCCCAACACGGGTAATTTATATAATAAAAAAGTCTTTTGGCATCGCGGGTTTTGAAGGAAGATCAAAATTATATTTCCCTAAAGAGGAAATATGTTCAGAAGAAAATAGTGATATAGAATTATAAAATTCAGTGACGATTTCTTTGATATACTCTGAAACGTATGGTAATTGAAATTCTCTGTTGAGGACCGAGTTCTTGATATATGAAAGAGTTTGCGTGATATGTACGTGATTAATATTACTTTTTGACGCATCACCCCAGATGACACAGGCGTCAGTTATGATGGACTCTAGTGTCTATTAATAATGACAGGATTTAGCCGCTACCAGCTCTATTAGTTTCCTCAATAGGAAATAGTTTCGCCTCAATAGTAATGCATTAATTGTTTCAAGAGCTTTGTTGAGTAGTTTTAAAATTTCAGGAATTGACCACGGTGATATCGTTTTTGTATATAATGAAGAAGACAGGACCTACTATCTGTCGTCGTATCGAGGTCCAGGATCTCGACCTCCGTGCGAGGGACAAGCTCACGTACGCTACCCGCGTTACCAACCGCCTCTTTGATGGCAGCAAACAGCTCAGCTCTGCCCTTCGATGTAGGTCCCAGTTCTACTAGAACCTCACCGTATCTCGTTTGCCTCACCCCCTTGATTTGTACGATCGGTCGATCTGATAAGGACCGCCTCGGTTCTAGCTCGCATCTGCATCTTCTTCTGCTTCTTTTCCCGTTTTGGTGCAGACTCTGGCTTTCTTTCTACCTTTTTCGGTGTCGAGGTCGTTGGCGCTGGAGCGTTACGTGTCCTCGGCTTTTTGCTTTTCGGCTTGGAAGGACTAGTCTCTACTGGACTCAGGGTGGTCTCCCTCTCTCGTTTCCTATCACGGGGAGTGGGAGCTGCCACGGCTTCATCAAACATTGGAGATAATGGCAAGCAGTGTGAGGCAGGAGATAAGAAGTTTTTTCTGGACTAAATTTGAAATTGATTCAGGGCCGAGTGCTTTGTTATTCTTACTAGCTTTCAATTGCTTAGTTAGTTCACTATGGATTATTTTCTTGAAATTATCGGTACTTGGGGTTCTGAGATACTCGGAGATAATTCTATCACATTCAGTGATGTGTTGCGGCTCTGATATTTCGTTATGTGGAGGTTGTCCTTGATCTCTAGTTCGCCGACCAGTGTGTTCTCGAGTGTGTTTCAATTATTGCATGTGTGTCCTTTAATGTTGACGACGATATTTTTTCGAAGATGATTCATCGTATTTTCAAAGATCCAGCTTTTAGTTTTTCGATGCGTTTGGCAAAGTTTGTTACGAGTATTAATGAGGTCTTCTATCTCGGGGCTGAGGGGTTGATCGTATTTATTGAACGTAGTCTGAGGGACTCAAGTGTGAATAGCGGTTTTTATGCTATATGTTAAGTCAGTAATGGCTTCATCTGTGTGGGTGATGTTTAGAAACGTGGATTCAAAATTTAATTGAGATTCTAAGGTCATGGTGACAATCTGACAATTTGCTTTTGCAAAGTTGTAGCGAGGTAGGTCCGAATATTTTTCGCAATTAGTGTAGAGGGTGAGAAGAATTAGTCGACGGTCCGAGTCTAGTTCGTTTATAGTAATTGCATCATGGTTGAATACGTTATTTTTGGTCATTTCAAAGTCATTTAGGTGAATTTATGTTTAGTATCACGCTATTCTACTATTCCAAGCTAGATGTTTGGCGTTGGAATCACCCGCAGCAATAACAGAGGGTGCAAGTTGGGAGATTCGTCTGTAGTCATTTTTAATAAAATCTTGGGAGGGGTTCTAGTAAAGGGAGGTCATTACATATGGATTGCCGTGAATTCTAATTTCTATAGCAGTTGCTTCGAGACATTCAAGTTTAATTTTCAGGGATTCGTGGAGTAGGTCTTCGCTGACCAGGCAACTTGTAATGTTTTTGTAGAGGTAGGTGGCTAATTCATGTTTTCATTAGGTATTCCCTGAGCATTCCAAGAAATGATTTTAAGTGTTTTATAATTGAAGGCTGCCATTTTCAAGAGCATACTAGTTATAATCTTGCTTTTCGAACAGCATGAATTACTGGAAGAAATTTTTAATCTGCAGTGCAATCAGTGGTGGTGGTATGGTTTTCAATTTGAGCTTTAGTCTGCATTTGAACATTCTGTTTATTTTCGGTCTTTGGCGCACGTTTTGGCGCTAAAGTAGTACTGTATAGCGATTTACTCTGTGTGGGCTGGGGACTCATGGGGGTTAAGTGTTCTTGTGGTTGGTTACGGCTGGGCAGAATCAGTGGCGTAGGACGCATGCTAGGGCCGCTGTCTCTTAGATTGTTGGTAAGTTTGGACTTAGGGTTTTTTGATGGCTTTCTAGAGGCTTTTTGAACGCTGCACAGCCTCCATAGTTAGCTGGATAGTCTTCGCCGCAGTTAGCACAAGTAGCCGGTTCCTCGTGATCTTTTCTGCACTTAGAGCTGATGTACGCTCCCCCACATTTCAGGCAGAGTGGGATGGCGTGACACATGTCAGAGACGTGATCAAATCTCTGACAGTTGCAAAATTAAGATGTTTTGTTTAGGCTTGGCATAGGGTTCATTTATAATTTTTATAAAAGCTAGGGACTGAAGTCTAAGCAGATCTTTTTCTTGCGGCACATCAGGGATTGTAATTAAAATCATGGGCATGGCTTTTTTAGTTTGCCTGTTAAACACACAGCTAGCTGTGGTAATCGTTAGTTGTGACTGTGCGGTAGTCTTCAATGTAGGGAATTCGAAAAGAATAACCATACGAGCCGATGCTTTACACTATGGGTTTATATTGAGTAGAATATTTAAGGATTTTATAAAGGACTGTATAGGGTTGCTTTGATCCGTCAAGGATCACTTTATTTAGGGTTTTTTTCCAGTGATGGGGTTGATTAAGGTTTTCATACGATGGGGTCTATTTGAGAATTTTTGTTACTCGGCTGGGTCGTGTTCTTGGCGCTACTAGATGCCAAAAAAGATTTATTTCAACCTGATTCTGATCCTGATAGTCTCCTGGGTTTCCGTTACGGAGGGGGGGGGGGGGCCAGGCATCTCCATCCTTTTTTCTCATACAGTGAACTTTCACTTATTCGAACGCTTACTCTTTCCACATCTCTCACGCTCGGATATTCGAAGTGGCGAAGCCCCATTACCTCTCACAACTGTCTCTGTACTTGAAGAAGACCCTACAAAAACAGTATTCAAGAAAACAAAAACCCTTCTAAAAGACTCAAAACTTGACAGCGAAATAATATAATGATATCTAAATTATAAAATCCATTGTTGTTGTGGAAAAGTTTAGATGGGAGAAACCGGGAGGGCGGTGAGCCAACGTGTGAAGGAACATGACAGTAGAGTCAGGCTGAAATATTTCACGCAATCAGCATTAGCTGAGCATCATATCGAAACAGGACATAGCATTTTATTTGAGAAACCAACCGTCATCGCAAAAACGAAGAATATGTTTCCAAGAAAACATAGAGAAGCAATCGAAATCTTGAAACACCCAAATAACATCGATAGGGATAATGGTTATAATACCAACTGCAATTTTGATAATGTTATTATATTGATATTATGTTTATTCGTGTCCAAGTGTTTCCAATATTTATTAGAAAATATTATTTAAAAATAATTAAGCATTACTTTAATTTGAGTCGACGACGTTCTTCCAAATTATTGCTTACAAATTCGTACCGTAAACTTAATTTTCCCCTACTAATTAAAATTTTAACCATTTTGAATCTTTTGAAGGACCTTATTAGATTGATGAGTTCTATGGGTTTCAACTACAGTTTCGGCTAGATTTATGTATCATGATGTGATGCTTGTTTATTTTCCAGGCCTATAGGGAAAACTTGAATCTGCTGCTACATACGTTTTAAAAATGTAATCACAAAATTTCTTAAGTCTCTCGTCAACTAGTCGAATCATCATAAGGTTGTCAGTAAAACATTTTTCTACTTCTGATGGGTCTAAAAATGTAAGACATGACTGGCATATTGCCAATTAAAGTAACATCTTAGGTCATGGTTATCTATTAAATTCTCATTCACGATTTCGTTCTACTCGTCTAACTTTGGAAAACATTTGCAATTATATCTAATGCAAGACCAACGTTTAACATTATTTTTCGAATTTGTATGAAAACTAAACTTAAGTCAGCTGCTTCGTCGTGAGGGTGAACAAGAAATATTGAAAGGTCTGATTGAAACGCGTAATTTTAATTTCGAAGAAGGTCTCCGATCAGCTTTCTTACAAGAAACCGATTCATTAAAGCAATAGTTAAATTCCTTATTTTTTCCTGGGTAACTTCGAGCTTGACTGAACACCTAAAGAACATTCGTAAACATAGTATTCTTTTAATGATGTAGCAACAAATTATTGTAAGTATTAGTGATTAAAATTCATCTATTCCTATTTCTTCTTACAGAATTGAGTTCACAGGCCATCCGATCTACTATCGAATCTCTTTCTCCTCATCGTGGCGAACCTTCGTCTCCTCTTCGTGGCGAATCTCTTTCTCCTCATCACGGCGAACCTTTTTCTTCTGATTACGACGAACCTCTTTCTCCTCATCACGGCGAACCTTTTTCTCCTTATTATGGTGAATATCTTCATGTTCACAATGGCGAACCTCTTCCTGTGTATGACGACCACCTTCCTCCCTATCATGACGAACCTTCGACGAGTAGCGCTCGCCAACTACCTCGTGGGGCAAGAGTAGTACCGAATTTTGGTTTTCCAAATGGCTTTATAACGAAAGACGAAGAAGGTGTTTATTACACTTTGCCAGCTCACAAAACATATCGTGCAATAGCAGATGATAAAGGTTTCATAGTTGGAATTTTGAATCGTTATAATGAACTTTGTGCAGTTTTTAATTCACACGGTTACGATCGGGTTAAAGTAGATGAGTTCGGATTCCGCGGAATAGAGACAATGAAGCCGAAAGAAATTGTTGAATTTCCCGAATTTGAAAAATACCGAGTGCCTAAGATTATACCCACAAATCTGGCCCCACATCATTGATTAGTCAGGCAACGAAATGAATCATTTCTAAATAAAAAATATTTGAATTCTTTATTAAAGCTTGTGTGTATTTAAATTTGGCAACGCTGTATTCTCTGATTCATGTAAGTGATATCTTTATCTGAAATATATAAAAAATTGTCAACTCTGTAACTTGGCGACAAATATTCTTAGCAGACGTTCTACTGGTTATATTAATAAGAAATGTAGCGTTTGAAAAGTGAAGTTTTTGAAGATCACAACAAAAAATAAACATTCTCAATACATGTATTCACGTTTTTTTTAATTTCCATTAATTAATATATTTAGCGAGAAATATAGTATTAAATCAGGAACGATACGAAGCCCCCTCAACCATTCTATTAAAATTTGAACAGCCTTTTGGAACGTGACTCCAATAAATAATTACTACTTTTCCTCGTTTATTGAATCATTGGAAAGAAACATACAAAAAATAAATCAAAACTCATCAGATTGTAATCTGCGTTCACTTTAAACATAATTTATCTGATTTTTTCAAGGTAGAATAGTAAAAAACACGTGCTGGAGATTACTCTCCACTGAATAATTTGTGTAATGTTGATTAAAAGTTATGACGCCAAGCTCCACAAAGAATCCCTTTACGACCTATGCTCAGGAAGGGGAAACCGCGATTTATGCTAACAATAGCATATATATGTACTTGAAACTTCAGAATATTCATTAGTTACATTTTTTTCAAAAGTTTTCGTTAATCAGTTTCTCCTACATTTTGCAACAATGAAGATCCTTTATACTTTGATCGTAACCCTGTTTGTTATTCTTAATTCTATTGGTAAGTAAAGAACAGATTGATATTATCTTTAAAGTATATTTAGCTATTTAGTGAGGCACCAAATTCTTTTGAACTTGATTTATAAAATCGACAAAAAGATCCACAGATGATTGTGAAGAACTTCTGAAAAGTAGGGCATTCAATACAAAAATAGTTAATGTTATAATTGTTTACTTGAATATAGTTATTTGCATCTTTTCCTTTCCTGAAAGTAGCTGAATGTCCGTCTATCAAGGAAGGTTCCCAAGGAAGGTTCGGGCAATTTTCGTGAGGAATTTAATTAATTTAATTAATTCAATTAATATGATGCGAAAATTTTCAGGAAGATTCCCCGAACATTCTTCGGGAGCCTTCCTTGATACGCGGACACGTACCTACTTCCGGGAACCTTCCTGCAAAATTTTTAAATTCTTCGAAACTTCCACTGAAATATTCCAGGAATGTTCAGAGAAATTTATGTGCTATCCGGGTAGTGAAATTTTAATAATTCAATTAGAGAATAGTGAGCCCCTGAAGGTTAGCAGAAAAATACTAATTCGAGTAAGCCGAAGAATTAATAGGGGAAAACTGCTGATTTCTGAGTGAGAATATATTCAATTATATCATAGTGTATATATTAGGCAAAAAAAGATTATAAGAAATGTTAAACGTGTAAAAAAGAAAAGTTTGATGAAATAACGCGATTGTGTAATATTTTTAACTCTATTTAAACAGTGATAGAAGACATGAGTAACAGGGAAACTTGTATAATGTATATACATCTCCACCACTATCAACTTGAAGTATTTACAAGTATTGCTTATAAAAATTATCTACATATTCAGTCTTTTTTATGACACTTTCTGATAAAAATATTACATGAAGATAAAACGTGGAAGTAGACACGAAAACAATCGCCATGAAATGTTTACTAGTTGATTATAAAATTAAATCACTGAATTTATAACAGTTCTTTGAATTATTTGTATTCTTTACAACTTTTTTAATTTTCTTGAAAATCTTCGAAATTCTCTCGATTTGTTGAAGTCACTCAATTTGTTGAATTTTGTGAATTCTCTGAATACTAAGATTTTTGAGAAATATTGAATCGTTTTTTTCATCAAAAAAATAGTCGCAAAAAATCATGAAATTTTGGGTCCAAATGTTTGAAAGCATATAAAAAATAGAATTTTCAAGATTTTCAAAAAATCCTAGTTCCGGCGATAGCCATCCACCTATAGTTTAACATCCAATTTTGTTTTTTGATTTCGGATAAGCCGCTCTGACAGAATCATGGTCGCCGTTTACCTACCATTTTTTATATGGGTGCCATTCGCTCAATAAAACTCGCGATCAAGATCATATTTTTGCATATAAAAATTCAGAGCTACTACTAAAGACTGAATAAATATATAGTAAAAATTTGGAAGCTGTGTTTTTTAATTTCGCTACAAAAAATTTCAGAGAAACCTTAAAAAAAGGCTGTCACACGGGATGACCCCCTTAAGGCTACCTGATACACCAGTCACAACTTTTACGCTACTTGGTTATACTTTATTTCATTTGATCTTTTATTAACTGGTTCCGTTTCTTTGTATCTTCTACTCCTTCATCCAATGACCTTTCTCTGCCGACTTCTTCATCACCTTGAAAGTCAATGTCGTATTCCATGTTTTCTTTAGGCCAAAATTCTACTCCAATGCTTTCTTTCAATCTATCATGATTCTTTGCGGAGGACAATAGTTGAGTCTCAACGTCTGTTTCATCCTCGATGTTTATGAGTTGTCAAAGAATTTTTAAACCATTCTTTGGTCCACCATCTCGTACTATTTCTTTAAACCGCCCAGGACTCATCAACCCACAGGCCTTTCAAATTTTTCCAGACTCTGAATTAAGACGTTCTTTTAGTTCTGATTAGCATCTTTCTAGAATACCTTGAACGATTTCTACTTTCTGACGCCACAAGGGTCCCTTGGCAGCAGTAAGACTACAAAATTATCGGCTGCAAGTTCCCCGGATCTTCTGTGATGTACAGAAACTCTTTTTTTTCAGTCAACTCATGACTTATACGAGTTCTGATCCGATTCTCCAGAGTGACTTGTTACGACTCTAGCGAAGAATTGCATTCTGTAACAAATTTTGTAGCATTCTCCATTATTTGTTCAAAAGCTAATTTTTCAATGAAGTTCGTTAGTTCGGACATCTTGCGTTGCGCCTGAATAATGTCAAGGCCTTTTGTTCGCAGACATTTTGATTCTGGATCAGCAAGCATAAAAAGTTGATAGAATGTCATACCTACCACATTTGTATCCATCTTGAAGAATGTATTTAAAAGTCTGCTTGCAGTGTTCTTACATCTGATTTGAAAAATGTGTCATCAATAATTGCCTTCAGTACGGAAATTAGAATTGTCAAAAGAGATTCTGGTCAAAACAATTGCTTGATAGATTTTGCTCTGATCCACCATCTTGTGCCATGTCCTTTCTTAACAAGAACTCTTAGTTTAGAAACTCCAGTAAATACGATTGCTGATGCATTTTCCCAATAATCCAACCTCGTATAACTCTCTGATAAGAAAACTGCTGTTGATTGGACAAGGCCGAACAAGTCAGTTGCAGGTGTAATGCATGTACAAGTATCCACAAAGACTAAGTTGAGCCGATGTCCACAACAATGAATGTAGATTGATGAAGGTAAAAGACACTCTCATCTTCCTTGAAGACCTTTTTCATCACCTACCACGTTGGTAGCACCATCAAAAGAGTAACCAACAAGATTATTTAACGACAAACCTTTTCGGAAGTAAGTTGATTGGACAGCGTTTTACCTGTCGTATCAGGTGACTCAAATATGTCAATAAATCGTTTCACACGTCCTAGGTCTGCAACATAGTAAAAAACTAAAGAATTTTGTTCCACTACTGAAACATCTTGGCAGGAGTCTAGACTCAAACCGAATTTTCCTCCATTTTCATTTACTTTTTGCACTATGGAATTTTGCATAATTTTACCGATTATGCTAATCAACGAAAATATTTTCGTTTTACTCAAAACAGTTTGTAAAGATCCTCGACCAGTGCTATTTGGATACTCGTCGTGTCTCTTTTGAGTCTTTTTCAATCGCTAGATCAACGTGGTTTTCACGTGGTTCATCGTATTTACAAAGAAGTTTAATAATTTCTAGGAAGTTACCATGATTAGCGGAATCATTTAACTATGGGCAGCTTCTAAATTATTTACAGCCCTGAAACCAATTCCTTGTCGCTCGATTAAAACAATTACATTCATGATTCTTCTCAGAATGTTTCTTCTTTCAGCAACTTGACGTTTGCGAAGAGATAGACTATCATGATCTAGTATATTTTTCAAATACAGTAAAGCCTGTCCTCTGTTCTTTCTTTAAAACCTGAGCGTTGAAAGAATTTGCTTATTGTTTCTGGTGAAATTTCCTGCCAGGCACTATTCACCCAACGGACTGCATACAAGACTGAAATTAATTTGAGAAACTGAGATCGTGTATCGCAGTCTTCAGCAACGGTGATAAGATGTTGCAGCATTTTTTTACGGTAACGAGCTTCAACAGCTCGTATTATTCCTCGATCCAGCGGTTGAACTTCCGGTGTTAGATTAGGTGAAAGGAATTTCACTGTTACATGGCTTAATATTGTTGTACACTCGTGACTAGTGGCATTATCAACAAGTAAGAGGATTTTCCGTTTTCCCATTTGTTGATTCAAATCGGTGAGCCACTCCTCAAATAAATTTCCAGTCATCCATGCCTTCTTATTGGAACGCCAAGCAATGGGAAGATTTTTTGGATCTAATCCATTTGCCTTGAATATACGAGGACGTTTAGCATTTCCGATATCCAATGGCTTCAATTTTTCTCCAGTAGAACTGCAGCAGACAACAACAGTTAACCTTTCCTTTGCAAGCTTTCCACCTGCGCATTTTTCTCCTTTGACCACCAACCTTTTTCTTGACATTTGTCGATAAAGTAATGCGAATTCATCAGCGTTGAATTGATCTTCAAGAGCGTTTTCCTTTAATAAATTTGGCAATTTTGATTTCCATTCTGCTGCTACTTCTAAATCCGCTGCAGCTAATTCACCACAAAGAATCCGAAAATTAATTTTGTGTCGTCTTTAGAAAGATTCTAACCAACCGTTGCTGGCTTGAAATTTTTCTACACCAAGCTTTTCTGCTATTTCTTTAGCTTTTGATTGGAGCATAGGTCCGCTGACTGGAATATCGATAGAACGACTTTTACAGAAAAACTCAAAAACCAAGTTGTTGAGCTCTTCATTTTCAGTTTCACGTAGCTTTCTTTCACTGCAGCAGTTTTCATTCCAGGCTCTTAGAATCTCGATCCTGTTTTTACCGATGTTCCCAACAGTTTACATCGCTACAGAAAAAGCTTCAGCGATTTTCCGCTGACTATCACCTTTATCGAGTAGGTCCAAAACTTCTTTCTTCATTTCAATTGTCAACTCAATAATCTTCTTCCGGTTTGTACCCATTATGCAGTCGTTGAGGTTTCTTTTTAATGAATGTTCCTATCGTCCTTAGAAGAACGGTATGTATCGAAGCGATTATACGTTAGAATGAAATACGTCTACGTCTAGTCGGTGATCAGAGATCAAATAAATTGAATCTTCACAGTTCACTATTTTATGTTATCCCAAAATGACTTATCAGTGGCCGGCCAGGAAGGAGTGGGGGTGACTTACTGGTACTGGTCGTTGATGTTTGAGTGGGGCTTCTGCTGACTATGTACCTTACTAGCTTACTGAGTCGATGTGGAATAAGATAAAAGAGACTACTGGAGAGGTTAAAGTCATTTGATCTCAATCTTCAAACGATATCTGTCTGGAAATTGCAATTTACTTTCTGCGTGAAATTCAGTGGCCAACTTTGGCAGGTTCGGATATGTGAAAATCTTGCAAAAAGGCGGCCAAGATACAAGATAGACAGGTGTCCAACTTATCGAAGAAGGATCCTATTAAAGTCAACGCAAGTTTTCCGGTTCTGTAAAAACTAGTCCAACTTAGACAGGTGGCCAGGTTACAAAGGTGGCCAACTTCACAGGTTTTACTGTACCTGCTACCTGAAAACAAAAAGAAAGCTTCTGTTTATTTCAAGAATTTTTTTCGTTTATATACATTGGCAAACATACAGATCTATCAGAACAGTTGACCTCTGTTTTTGCAATACGAAATCCAGATTCGCTTTTCGCCTTTCTTTTTTGTATAAATGCGTTACTTGGTAAATGGAAGATGTAATGGGTTTCTCGGCTCAGTTTTTCGTTGAGTTGGGTGAAGTCTTATCATTTGTAAAATTAAATCTTCAGATACGCTTTTTGGAACGTGAAAAGCATCGATATCAATTTCATTCGTCAGGGCCTGTTCAGCTTCATCTGCCTTATTTTGGTCAGTAACGTCCTCAGTGTGCTTTATTTGAAACTGCTCAGTTTCTTTATTTTGAACTTCCTCAATGTCATTTTTGGCATTATTACTATTTCCGTGAAGTTTAATTCACAATCTGGTTCGAATACATTCGAAGACTTTAAGGAAGTTGCTTCGAATGTATCCTAACCTTCGGAAACCCTAATTCAGCTTGGTCTGCTTTGGATCTTCTCCACAATTTTTAAAGTCGTCGATTTTTGCCTTCTTACGTCATTCAGCACCACTTTCTTTGGTCGATTACCAGGATCCATTATCGGCTGCACCATGGGAAGACATATTTATTATTTAATTTTTATCATACTTTAGAAATTCAGTTATTATTAGGAATAGTCATCAGTTTGAATGCGTCTTAGCCTCACTCCGGTAAAAGTTGAGCTGAAGATACGATTTATAAACTTATATAATATCAGTATATCAACGTTTCGGTGCTCACACAGCACCCTTATCAAGGCCAGAAAAAGAAAACAGGTGGGAGTATCGAAGGGATAGCGTCGTCGGTTCGTCGCTGCTCCCACCTGTTTTCTTTTTCTTGCCTTGATAAGGATGCTGTGTGAGCACCGAAACGTTGGTAATATACATTTGCATGATTTTCTATTGTGATTTGATAATAATAAAAATAAAAAAGAGAAGGAAGGGGATTTGGTTGGTTGCCTTCTCAGTTTTCTTTCCTCTTTTTTATTTTTGTCCAAAGCAACAAATTTTTTTATTTTGTTTTTTAGGAATTGCAATAGGAGCATTTTTTGGTGTTTGTCCAAATTTGGTCGTTGAATTCTTGTTGTTTTTTTCAGGAATTCTACATATTGAATATATTTTTTGTCAGAAATTACTTTTAATGACATG
The DNA here is from genome assembly GCA_932178445.1 of Andricus quercusramuli. Classification (NCBI taxonomy): domain Eukaryota; kingdom Metazoa; phylum Arthropoda; class Insecta; order Hymenoptera; family Cynipidae; genus Andricus; species Andricus quercusramuli. The sequence continues at coordinate 61,796 of CAKNXH010002233.1, read as the reverse complement.
AAGATAATACCGAACACCCAAATGAACTTGTGATCGCTTCTTTTTGAACTCGGTTGGCGCATACCTAGAAAGAATTACAAATGATGAGAAATCCTTTTTTTTAATTAGTATACTAAAGAATCAGAATATTTAAATTTTTTGGTGTTAGATTTTTTCGATTTACTGATCGAACCGAATTCGAACCGTAATCTCCTACTTTTGATGAAACAGCGCGGTTAACATCGAAGAATTCCATTATCATTACATATAGCGCGCAGAATAAATATTTTGATCCGCACTAATTCAACATATTTCGCAATAGATCATACTCTATTCGACTTCTCTTTCTAAACTATACTCTAACATAAGCTGCATGCGACGCTTCTTTTCTGCAGCATTTTCTTTTTTATCCCTGAAATAAAAGATGAAATAATATACAAAAAGAAAATAGTGATAAAATACGTAAAACAACACTGTTCACGTTGTCTTCGCTTTTTGCTCTGAGTAAGCCAATATTTAATGCATATGTCTCTGTTTGCCATTGTTGAAGTCGATTAAATAACTCTAATTGCGTCTAAAATATCAAATCTCAGCTTCACTTATTATTCCAATATAATGTTTGAATTAAAGAGATAAATATTTGTAATTGTTCGTTTACAATTTATATATTTTTAAAGTTCACAAAATATGTATCACGACTTGCTATACACGACTGAGAACTTTTTCAGGATTTCAAAACTACGTTTTTTCTTCGATCGACCAGAAAAACCAAATTTATCGCCAGACCCGTACGTTAAAAGTGAATTTAATACAGAATCCGCAGTTAGTTATAATGATCGAAGCTTTCCCAATTTACATGAAGCATGTACCTAAACAAATTATTGTACGAGTAAAAAAGTAATTAATGAAAGTTCAGGCTCTTCAATTTGAAATGTGAAATCCATACCACTTTCGAATAGAATTTTCGATTATTCAGCTTTTCGTCAATTGCTGTTTGAGCCTCATCTTAAGGTGCGGGAAAAATATCCAATTCTTCATCTTTATTAAAAAAAATTCACTGGTGGTTTAGTGTTATTCCTGCCTCGGTGAAGGGGGGACAATTTTCTGTGGAAGAAGTACACTTTTATTTAATCAATTTCATCATAAAGGAATTACTAGTGAATTGATATTAGCTATAAAATATATTATTTTATACAAAGATCTGATAACTCTCATATCGATGGGTTCTACGAATATTAGGCTATTGTTCCGTTACCGTTAAGAAAGCGACTATCATCCCATTACGAATAAGCACTAGTTTATCTTTTCATTAAGGATAAGAACTAGTCTAAATTCATTTAGCTGAGTTTTCAGGAGGAAGAAATGAAATTTTGTATTGGTAAATTAAATCAGGAACTGAAAATAAGTAAACAAGTTTTGAAATTAATAATATTTATACCATGATTTCAATTAATTATTGAAAATAAATCTCTTCTCGGTCGTAGCAGTGACAAAAAATGTGTAGTTTTCTGTTCGTCAGTCTGTCTTGTGTGTCATTTTTGTAATATTATCAGTAATAAATTAATTAAAAATTAAAGATTTTGTTTTGAAGATGCTCATGGATAGAAATATTAATTCATTATAGTGTTGATTACAGTTTTCTGTTTTATATCAAAACTTGTCTAGATAAAATTCCAAACATAACCCATAAGTTATGTCATTATGGAAAATGGATTTTAGAAACTTTTAGGTATATATGTATCAATTAGAAAATAATACAATATTTTCACAATAAATTGTGATAAAGTGAATGCACTAAAAATATTTATTTGCAATTATCGTCAGACCACGTTTGCGATATGTTTTTGGGGTCGCAGAATCATAATCTGATGTCCAAAGCACTCCAGAACGTCAGGGTTCGGACATAACCTCAAAAAACCTCATACAAAATTTGTTTCGGGTCTAGATATCAGACCATGTTTTCTATATGCTTTTGGGGTCGCTGAATCTGATGTCCAGAAAACCCCAGTACGTCAGGGTTCTGACAAAACCTCAAAAAACCTCATAAAAATCTTTTTCTGGGTCTGGAGATCAGACCCTGTTTTATATATGCTTTTGGGGTCGCTGAATCCGAATCTGGTGTCCAAAGAACCTCAGTACGTCAGGGCTCTGACATAACCTCAAAAATCCTCACAAAAAATCTTGTTTTGGATCTGGAGATCAGACCATGTTTTCTATATGCTTTTGGGGTCGCTGAATCCGAATCCCAGGACCAAAAAACCCCAGCACGTCAAGGTTGTGACATAACCTCAAAAAAACCTTATGAAAAATCTTTTTCCTCGTCTGAAGGTCAGACCATGTTTATTATATGTTTTTGGGGTCGCTGAATCCGAATCCGAGGCTCAAAAAAACCCAGCACGTAAGGGTTCTGACATAACATTAAAAAACCTCATAAAAATCTTTTTTTGGGTTTGGAAATCGAACCATGTTTATTATATGTTTTTGGGATCGCTGGATTCGAATCCTGAGTATCCGACTTTCTGCATCGTAAAACGCTTGCATGCGCTTGCCATGAAGGCATCAAAGCCGTAATTCAGGGACTTAGCCGAATTGCAGGCTCACTTCATTGCCCGCCGTCACCGGGAGGAGGTGCCCTGGATGCAGACACACAAGTCGGATGAATACATTTCAGGAGTTTCTCTGAAAATCAAAACCTGGACGTGCTGGAGTTTTGTAGACTACGGATTCGGATTCAGCGACCCCAGAAACATATTAAACATGGTCTGAGCTGCAGACCAGAAAAAAGATGTTTTATGGGGTTTTTGAGATTGTGTCAGGACCCTGACATGCTGGGGTTTTTTTGACCTCGTATTCGGATTCAGCGATCCCAAAAACATATGGTAAACATGGCCTGACCTCCAGACCCGAAAAAAGATTCTTTGTGTGAAAATGTCTGATTTTGTGCCAAATAATTATCATTTGCGGGAAGTGTTGGTTTTCTTTCATTCGAAAAAAAACAGCGGCTGGAGCGCATCGAGAGCTCCAAAATGTTTACGGAGATGCTGCTTTAAGTGAAACAACACAAAGAAAATGTTTGGTGTTGAAATTTTTTTTCTCATATATTTATTTTTTTATATTTTTTTTATCTATTTTTTTTAAAGAAGTTTCTTCTCGCCAAACGCAAGAAGAGCTTGCCTCAGCATTAGAAGCTAACCCGCCAAGCCATTTCCAAGCGATTACATGCGTTGGGAATGATTCAAAAACAAGCAACTTGGGTTCCTTATGATTTGAAGCCAAGGAACGTTGAGCACCGTTTTTTCGCTTGTGATCAACTGTTTCAGCGGCAAAAAATGAAGGGCTTTCTTCATCACATCGTCATGAGTGATGAAAAATGTATTCATTACAGCAACCCAAAGAGAAGAAAGTCATCGGGACTGCCCGGTCATGCTTATAGGTCGTCGTCTTGGCCGAATATTTACGCCGCGAAGGTTATGCTGTGTACTTGGTGGGACCAGGTCGGTGCATTTATTATGAGCTTTTGAAACTGCACGAAACTATCACTGGGGAACGGTATCGACTTCAATTGATGCGATTGAGACGAGCACTGCGCGAAAAACGGTCACAATATGAGCAGAGGCACGAAAAAGTGATTCTACAGCTTGACAACGCTCGGCCTCACGTTACCAAACCCGTTAAAACCTACCTGGAAACGCTCAACTGGGAAGTTCTACCCCACTCACTGTATTCCCCAGATATAAATCAGTAATTATTTTTATGCCATAAGTGAGAAGTTTCCAAAAATTTTAACTACTTTTCAATTGTTTCAACAATTATTGCAGTTTAAACAATTTCTTATTTTATTATTTTTTTCCACCAAATAGTGAAAAGTTAGAATCTTCTAGTGTTAAGGACACAGTTAACTAATCTTAAGATTATTATTTTTTATTTAGGTTATTTGTCAATTATTCAATCAATTTGAAAATTTGCCTAAACGATGTTTTGCCCCTGTAAATAGTGACAAGTTATTATTTCATTCAATTAATGTCGCAGATAATAAACGTTGAGAGTGGAATTTTTTAGTGAGAGACATTTTGCACTTATTTAACCAATATAAATCACTTTCTCCTTTGCATAGAAAAGACAAAGGAAATTTGACTTTTTTCGAATCTTTCACAATATGTCGCTTATTGATTAGTAATTCCTTATCTCAACAAAATCGATCTGAAAAAAGAACTATCCATAACCTAACTGAAAAAAATGGTTTCAAAACATGATTACTGTTTAATAAATTGGGGTATAAGTTCTGAGATATTACTGAAGACAGCGAGAATACTGTTTCAGAATGGGATAAATTAGGTGAGCATTCATACGACGAAAACCAATTTTCATATTCGGAAGTCAGCAGTGAATGCGAATCATTAGATGAAGAATTGTCAAGATCAGTAGATGACTTTGACATTCCAGATTTGCTAACAGCTGTGACTGAAGATAGGAAAAATACTGTTCCAGAATGGGATTAATCTAGTGAGCATTCATACGACGAAAACCAATTTTTATATTCGGAAGTCAGCAGTGAATGCGGATCATTATATGAAGAATTATCAAGATCAGAAGATGACTTTGGCATCCCAGATTCGCAGCACGCTTCATAAAGACCACAGAAATTCGAAGAATGAAACCATCAAAAGAAAATTACATTTTTGGGCACTTGCCTATCGCATCAGTCTTGTATTCTCTCCCGCTGAACAACGCTTCTCTTCGTACGAAAATGTACGAGAATGGCTGGATAACTGGTTTGCTTCAAAAGACGAACAGTCTTATTGGCGTGGCATTCATCACCTTCCGGAGAGGTGGGAAAAATGTGTAAATAGCAATGGAGATTACTTTCAATAAAATATTTTTGATCATTTTCATACAACAGATGTGTAATTTTAGCAAAAAATTCCGGTTTCATATATCTGGACCTGGTATATAGCGTGCTTGCCCTAGTAATTCCTACGTATAGTGGTTTTGCCAGACAGAAAAAAACTGGGAGCACGGAGCGTTGCAGGTAATGTGGGAAGTGGGGGAACAGCCATTTGAGTAACTGCGATTGGAGTAAACTCACCGTGGCGACTCAAAGATTTTTCCGGCGGACTCCGCTAGAGGCAGCATGTTACAGCCTGCGTAACGTAATTCCTCTAGCGGCGTTCCCCAGAGAAATCTTTGGGTTGCCACGGTGAGTTTACCACATACACAGTTATCCTGCTGGCTGTTACCCCACTTCGCCAATTACATGCAACGCTTCTTACTCCCAGTTTTTTCTGTGCAAAAACGTAAAGTATACTGTACTGAGCCATTACTATAATTAAAATAAAGTAAAAATTACGACTTTTATCTAAAGCAGATGGGAAAAGAAAAATAGGCAGATAACTATAACTAAATAAATAATCAAGAATGAGCTCTATTTTTTGTAATTTGCTCTTAGGATTCTTTTGTAAAATGCGTTACAATAATCAATGGGTCTTTTTTGTCAGTTTTATAAATCAAGATAAAGATTCAGTAACTTTGAGCTTGACTCTACCTAGAACATCTTTGAGTATAGTAATTTTTGTGTCAAGAGTTAGTCAACCAATATTGTGAGTATCAAGAATCAAAATGTAATGTATTTCTTTTTGCAGAACTAAGTTTACAGGATCAGTTTGACAAACCCATTCTTACTCAAAATGAGGAAAAAGCTCCTTCTCCTCAGCTCGATGAACCACCTGCCCCTCGTCGGGTCGAACGTCTTCCTAATCTGCACGTTGAACCTCGTCGGATTGAACCTCTTCCTCATCAACACGTTGAACTACCTTCTCCTCGTCGGGTTGAACCTCTTCGTCATCAACACGTTGAACCACCTTCTCCTCGTCGGATTGAACCTCTTCCTCATCAACACGTTGAACTACCTTCTCCTCGTCGGGTTGAACCTCTTCGTCATCAACACGTTGAACCACCTTCTCCTCGTCGGGTTGAATCTCTTCGTCATCAACACGTTGAACCACCTTCTCCTCGTCGGGTTGAACCGCTTCGTCATCACCGCGTTGAACCACCTTCTCCTCGTCGGATTGAACCTCTTCCTCAGCAACACGTTGAACCACCTTCTCCTCGTCGAGTTGAACGTCAACAACGCGGTGAACCACCTTCTCCTCGTCGCAGCAAACTTCATCCTCATCACGGCAGAGCTCTTTCTCTTACTGATCTACCTATTTATCACAGCGACCATCTTCCTTCTTATAACGGCGAACCTTCTACAAGTAGCGCTCGCCGACTACCTCACGGGGCAAGAGTGGTATCAAGTTTCCGTTTTGATCACGGCTTTCTAACAAAAGACGAACATGGTAATCCTTTTTTAATAGCAGAACACGAGATATTTCGTGTACTAGCAGACAAGGAGGGTTTCGTCGTTGGAATATTGAATCGTTATAATGAGCTATCTCCAATATATGGTCTCCATGATTACGATCGGATTAAACTAGACGAGTACGGACAACGCGGAGTTAAAGCAATGAGGGCGAGAGAAATGGCAGAATTTCCTGAACTTGAAAAATTCCTTGTGCCTAAAATAATACCTAAGTACACTATACAAGTAATTAACCCATAGTGGTCACACGTCCTAAAAATAACGCAGTGGTCACACTGGGTACAATGGACCCTAGGCAGAAAAAGAGTAGCCATTCGCGTTCTTTTTGATGTATCGACTCAAACCTTGACATGGATTTTAGTTTCAGACTTTCTCTTAAAAACCCATTGTTTTTGCTCCTTTTCAAAATTTTTATATGTTGAAAAAACGCGAGCAAAATTTATTTTGTTGAGAAATTTGACTTTTTCCACAAAAATATTAATCAAAATTTGTCTAATCTAAATTTCTGAAATTTTTCTAATAATAACATTTTTCTAATGAATTTTTCTAGAATTTCCTGAACTGTATATTTTATCCATTCTAAACCGTCTCTTCGAAGGTACGTAGACGCAAAGTTAGCCTGGGGTCCGCTGGATCTAGTATGACCTGTACGGGTTGAATAGTCAACCATGTCGGCAGAAAAATGAGTGTAATCTCTACCCCCATTTTCGAGTAAACCTGTTACAAAAATTAATTAAGGTAAAATATTGTTAACACATGCTCCTAAAAACTGATGTATTTTTAAATCGTAAGAAATAAAGTACCGAATACTGCAACTTATTTTGCTCATTTTATAACATTTGAATAAGTTGATTTTTTAATGAATAAAAAACATTATGAATACATGTATTCAAATTTTTTTATTTTCATAATTTTCATACCACACAACTCCCAATATAAGACCCTCCGATTTACGCCGTTCCCCAGAACTGATGGCATCCGCAGTTTCGTGATGAGAGGAGCCGCGGGGCCGAAAGGGAGGATATGCCCAGTCATGCGTGACAAACAGCTTGAGAGCCGTACCCTCAGCGCATTGGTTGCATCAGATTGTGTCATGCATCCAAATCCAACAGAAATTATTCAAGGCGCCCTATCTGTTTACGTTTGGGTTCCCCTGATTTAAGTCAAAAGCCAAGCTATGCCAGAAATCGGTCTTATATTGGGATTTGAATGTATTTGATTTATTCAGCGAGAAAATGTAATATTACATCAGAAACGGTACTGAGGCCCTTTAATTGTTTCATTGAAATTTATACAGAATTTAGATTTATGACTTAAGTAATAATATTCCCTGTTCTGAATATTTCAAGGGTGGCTTTCCGAAAGGACATAAAGGCAATTTTGACAATGTTTTAGGGGACACAAAAAACTTTTCCAAAAATGGAATTTTGAATTTATGCAAGTAATATGTACTCTAAAGACACATCAGTACTGCATTGAAGCGTGAAAGTCTGAATTAGAAAATGTCATTAAGACTTTAGTGAAAGTGTTGAGCCAAGTCTCATTGAGACTGTTTTTGAACAGCCTCCGGAAGATAAAGATGGTTCTAACTTGAATACTGTTGGAGATGCATCTTCTACTGAAGGAAATGGTCACCGGAGCATCAATTAGATGAAGAGGTACTAAACATTTTTGGAGAGCGCCTTATACCAGATCATGTACTTACCCCAGCAGTACATAACCACTTAGCGGACAGCTGGGTAGAAATGATCAAAAAAGGTCTTCCGTCTGAAGAAAGAAAATCTTTGTTGAAAACCTTCCTTCCACCGAAGAATTCTGTCCTAATGGATCTGCCAAGATTAAATTTGGAGGTTAAGGCTGCCTTGGACAGCACAATTCAAAAGCGGGACGAAAGGATTGTTGGAAAGCAAGCAAAAGATCACAGCTTCACTCGCTGGTGTGGTAAAGACCATAGACTTGATACTAAAATTGAATCCACCAGAGAAAACACAATATCTGGAACAGCTTAATGGTGTCATAAGATTATTAACTGATCTACAGCATGACGAAAGATTTGAAATCGGTTACACAACCACAATTGGAAAAGTACAAGATTTCAAAAACTACAAGGCAGGGATCAGCTGATACCCTGCCTCGTGGAGTTGACTTTTGACCGCGGCCGTACGTTTGATAAGCTTCGCAAGCTTGTCTCTGCTCCCCCCCCCCCCCCATTGGAAACTCGTCTTGCGTTGGTTTCGGAAGGACGGCCCATTGTAGTATCAGAAGCAAGGTCAGACGGATGCGAATAAGAAAAACTAGAGGTAGGTAAATTGGCAGGGAGATTAGTTTTTTTGCAGCGTAATGGGCCGCTTCATCGACTGATGAAACCATCCTGAGCTGGGTTGCAGGGTATAAAACAGCTTTGTCCTCTCTGTTGAAACAAGAAATACCACCTCTTAAACCCTGTTAGTCTATGCAAGATCGACGGATGATTCGAGATCAAGTTGATATGTTGTTATGCAAGGGTGTCTCACAGAGGTGTGAACCGGTTTCAGGCCAATTCAGCTCAAAGGTTTTTATTGTGCCTGTAATCGTCTATGGCTTTGTAAGTAGCGGACCAGAGCTCGAATCCCGAGCGCCTGTCGTTTCACATCTTTTAGATCCTCGCCCAAGTATCACCCCTTCTATCGTTCATTCTTCGGAGAAACTCCAGTAAGTTCGCGCTGTACAATGTACATCTCCGAACCACCGCTCTTTGTTTTTCGCAGCCTTCCGGCCCGAGTTCTGACCTTTGACAGAGAGTTTTCTTCGAACCATCATTTTTACTGCTTTCGAAAATCCCAGACCCCCCGCCCGAAAAACCACCCTCACGAGATTACAGCTTTCGAAAACCAAGTTTTCCCGGCGCAGGACGGTGGCTCTCGTGAGGGTGAGCGTCCCAGATCATAGGAAATCTCGGATTTTCCCGGCACAGCTCTTACGACGCTCTGGCACCGTTTTACATTTTCCTTATGAAAGAAGGTCATAAAATGTTATAAAATAAATTATTATTTGCCGCAAATACAGGCGTCGAGAATTTTCTCGAATCTCCCCGACATCACTCGGGAAGTTTCGCAGCTCGGTACACGTTCACAGAATATCAAGACATGCTGTCGGCCGCCACAGCGGCAACCCATATTTGACGGTCTCGGCTTTGTCGGGCGGCTTGATCACACCTTATCACACCTTACCGCCGGGCTTGATTGAAATTCACGACTCGATTCGTACTAATCCATCGCCAGTTGTTTCTTTACTTGCTATTCTTAACCTGTATTCCTTACAAAGACGCCGTATCGCTTACTTCCTCATTACAATCATTTAAATATGAAATTAGTATTTGCGCACGCTACAGTGCCAAAACAAGATGGATCACACCGACTGATGATTTTAAATTTAAAACGATTAAATGGGTTCATCGATACTGAGCATTTTAAGCTTGAGGACGGGAAAGTGTTAAACGAATTTTAAGTCGCGGTTGTTTCATGGCATCTATAGATCTGAAAGACGCATACCATCTAATCCGAGCTGAGAAGTCACACAGGATCTATTTAAGATTCACCTTTGAAGGTGCCCTATACGAGTATACTTGTTTACCTTTTGGGTTAAATAGGGCTCCAAATACATTTAAGAAGTTAATGAAACCTGTTATAATGAGGCTAAGAGAAAAAGGATAACTGTCGCTAATTTATCTGGACGATATGCTTTTACTTCGGGATTCATATGAAGATTGTCTGAAAAATGTTAAAGCGACACGTAAATTGATTGAAAGCTTAGGATTCATAGTCAACGAGGAAAAAAGTCATATGCTACCATCTATAAGTTGTAGGTTCCTCGGATTCATGTTGCCCATCATTGAAGTACGGTTGGGTGCATATTAAAAATTTGGAAAGAGAGAAGTTTCTTGCACTAAAGGCTAATAATAGTAATTTTGAAGCGCGCATGTCACTCTCAGTCGGTTGATAGGTAGATTTTCGATGGTGAAAATCAAGAATTTTCAACGCAATATGCTCTATTATGTAATTCAAAGCAGAACATGAAATTTTCTCAGACGCTTCGGGCTCTGGATGGGGCGTTTATTGCAATGGACGCAGAACGCATGGCCATTGGAACGAGGAGGAACGAGTTCTTCATATCAATTATCTGGAGTTATTATCAGCATTTTTTGGTTTGAAGTGCTTTTTACATGGTTTAAGGAATTGTGATATGCTTTTAAGAATAGATAACACGACCGCCATTGCTTATATAAATAAGATGGGCGGTATTCAGTTTCTAACAGCGTTGCCGTCGTTCGAGAAAAAAGGTCAGGAGCTTTTTATCAGAAGACTTGACAAAAAATCAGGAGATTCATAAGGTCCAACGCGGGCACATTGCACTACTGCGCAGGCGATTCATGAGGCGCTTCGTTGGCTGCCGTTCGCGCGCTTATTTGAAATGTGAAAGAATACAATTTTTTATATTTATTATTGACAATCAAAATTGATTTTTTTAACATGTTCAAGTGGTACGTGAATGGTTCTCAATATATTCTGAGCATATATTTTTAAAAAATAAAAAAAAGATTACATTCAATGACTTGATATTTTTTTTTTCCGGAATATTCATTTAATTTTTCAACCCAATATTCAAATTATATTAGAAACGATCCGCATACCACTTGAACATGTTAAAATATAATTATTCCTAATTATTAATAATAAATTTTAAAAATTGTATTTTTCAACATTTCAAATAAGCGCGCGAACGGCAGCCAATGAAGCGCCTCATGCATCGCATGCGCAGTAGTGCAAGTTACCCGCGTAGCAATGGGTAGGTATTCACTTATCCGAAATTTCATTTTCCTAAAACTCATTTTGCCGAAAAAATCACTAGATTACTAGCCGCCTTCGAAACAATTGATAGATGGGTTTCTGCTTGCCAATTAAAATTGACGATATATTTGTCACACAACAAAGTCCTTATTATTTTTATACAATAACTCTTAAGACAAAAAAACACTAATTTTTTTATTGAAGTTACAATTAGCCAGTAATAATCTTAAAATTGTAAATTAAACTTACCGAAACAGTTTCAATATGTACCTCTCGAACATCAACCAGAGATGAGGTGCATCAACACACGGATTGCGGTCTACGGCCTCATCCATAACCTTAAAACGCATGTATAAAGTGCAAGAACATCAACCCTAATCATAATTTAACATGCTTGCTTAGGGCGCTTTCACACGATTGCTGATCAGCAGATTGCATGCAGAAGGTTCATAAGAGTGAAAGAGACAGGCTGTTCTCCATCTCTTTTACTCTTGTGGACTTTCTGCATGCATTCTGCTGATCTGCAATCGTGTGAAAGCGCCATTACGGGCCACAAGTGACTATAAAGGCCGTTTCAAAACTCGCTTGCAATCAGGGGCAGGCAGCCTGAAAAAGTCGGCAAGAGTGAAAGAGATAGCGAACGATCAGAATGGTCCGTCTCTTTCACTCTTATGGATATTCTGCAGGATGGCTGCCTGGCACTGCCGACAAGCAGAGGTATGAAAAGGCCTTATTGTAGAATCTGAACATCGCCACAGTACTGAACAACAAATCAGGAGATTTCAAGGAAAATCAGTATATCAGTAGCCAGCCTCAAAAGTCAGTAGATCTCCCGATAAATCAGTAGCAATGGCAACGCTGGTTTCTAAGATTATGCAATTTAGCACAGCAAATCTGGGAGTAGTGCGAGCAAAGGGTTATCTAGGTTTCCACTTCTTACATTAGCTCAAAGGATAATGTCGAAGCCGATTTTGAGTCTAGACGTCTCGAACCAGAAACCGAGTATTCCTTGTCACAGTGTGCCTTCAAGGGCATAGTGAACAAGTTCGGCGGGCCGGAAATAGACTTATTTGCAACAAGGACAAACGCAAAATGCAAACTTTATGCTTCTTGGGTAAAAGATCCTGGGTCCAGGGCGGTCGATGCTTTCACCTTAGATTGGAGCAAACATTTTTTTTTATGCTTTCCCACCTTTCTCAATAATCTTACGTGTTTTAAGAAAAATTAAAGACGATGGTTCTAGAGGTATTGTTGTGGTACACATTGGCCGGCTCAAGCTTGGTTTCTGATTTTTATGTCTACGTTAGATTGTAAACCTATTCATTTCAGGCCGAATTTTAATCTTTTGCGTTCTTGGAATAGGCAGTCACATTCACTTTGGAAGAGAATTACCCTGATTTCAGGCACGCTGTCTGGGAATCACTGAAACGGAGGAATGTACCTGAAGAGGCAATCACCATTATGTTGTCATCCTTTTCAGATTCGTCCATCAAGCAATATGACAGTTCTCTGAAGAAGTGGTGGAAGTTTTGTCAACGAAATAACGTTGATATCTACAAATTCGATATACATTGGGTTTTAAAATTCCTCACAGAATATTTTGAAAAGGGTGTATCCCACGGTACTCTCAACACCAGCCGATCAGCTATCGCACTTTTACATGGACCAGGAGTGGGTGAAGACCCTTAGGTGAGAAGATCTTTTACTGGTATCAGTAATTTGAGGCCAGGAAAGCCCAAGAATGAGGCAACATGGGATCCACAAATCGTTTTGGACCACGTGAGTGAATGGGGCTCTAATGATAAAATTTCGTTGTCTCATCTCATTATGAAGCTTGTCACATTGCTAGCTTTAGTGACGGCTCAACGAACGCAAACGATTGCATTAATTGATATAAGGAATATTCTGCCGTCCAAGGTAAAAAGATACATAAGTGACTTTGCGGTTTAGGGTTATTCTCTTCAACTTGGCAATGGAAAAGTCGACCTAAGCGACAATGTCACTTATGTATCTTTTTAATTTGGACGGCAGTATTGAAAGAAGTGGTGATCTCATTGAAATCAAGATTCCTAGCAGAATAAAGACCTTAAGGGTGAATAAAACGCAGCCTACACTGGCCATTCCATACTTTAATAAAAGCAGAATCATTTGCCCGGCTTCAACGTTGGACGCATACTTGGACAGAACTAATGATTTATGAGGTACGGAAACACAGTTACTTATAGCTCTCAAAACATCTCACAAAAAAGTATATTTTCTTGCACTTAAAAAAATTATATTCCTTGTTTTTTATCTTCCTTTTTAAACGTATCTCGGGTCTTTCGACGTCATATTGGCATTTTCGATTTGTGCATTCTCATTATTAGTGTTATGTGAAATTTGACTTTGTCGGTTTTCATCAAATCGCCTCGTTTTGAGACCCCCTGTGGTCTGTAGTCTGTAGGCGCGATAACTTTCGAAAGACTGATCAGATTGGATTGGATTGATCTTAAAAAGATGAGAAAAAATGTCTGTGACCATTTTTTGATGAGACACACATTTTTCGTTTCAATCCTGAAAAATGCTATTAAAAATAAGTTAATCATTTTGTCATACGACGCGTAGTTTTTGTTTTAATCGTGAAAAATAACATTATTTCAACTATTTGGTTTAAAATTCATCTTTCTTGATTGGAAATTCATCTATTTGGTTGAGGATGCAATTGTTTCGCTGGAATGTTTTGTTTTTTGATTAATTCAACCGGTTGAAAATTTATTTTTTACGGTAAAAAAGTTAGCTTTCTTGTTTGAAAATTAACTTTTTTGTTGTAAATGAACTTTTTATTGAAAATTCAACAGTCATGTGAAGAAATCGTTTTTTTGGCTCGAAAATTCAAATATTATCGGTTTAATTTTATTCTTTCTGTTTGAAAATTCGACCATTGGCATCATATGTCCAATTATGGGACATAAGAATATCAATCACATTTGATTCATTTCTGAATTTATGCAGTTGTAAAACAAAAGACGATCAATCACATTGTTGCTTGCTAATCAATTTTATGCAGTTCTAAAACATCAGACGATCACTCACATTGTCATTAGTTTCTGAATTTCATGTAGTCTTGAGACATAAAACGATCAATCACATTGTTACTTGTTTATAAGTTTCATACAGTTGTAAAATATTAGGCGAACAATCACATTGTCATTTGTTTCTGAAAAGCATGCAGTTCTAAATTATAAGACGATGACTCATATTTAATTCCATTCTGAGTTTCACACAATTGTGAAACGCAAGACGATCAATTACGTTGTCACTTATTTATGCAGCCGATACAGTTCTGAATCATAAGGCGATCAACCGAATTGTTATTTGATTCTGAAATTCATGCAGTTCCAAAACACATGACGATCATTGTTGGTTGGTTATGCATTTAATATAGTTGTGAAACACAAGATGATCAATCGCATTGTCATTTGTTTATGAATTTCATGCAGTTTCAAAACATAAGACGACCAATCACAATGTTACTTGTTTATGAATTTCATACAGTTCTAAAAGAGAAGACGGTCAATCTTATTGTCATTTGTTTCTGAATTTCATGCAGTTGCAAAGCATTAGACGATCGATTTAGAAACAAATAACAATGAGAGTGATCGTCTTATGTTTTGGAAATGCATGAAATTCAGAAACGAATGGCAATCTGATTGGTCGCCTCATATTTTGGAACTGTATGAAATTCATAAACAAGTAACATTGTGATTGATCGTCTCAAATTTTAGAACTGCATGAAATTCAGAAACAAATTACAATGCAGGTGAGCGTCTTATGTTTTAGAATCTTCTCGGTTAAAACTTCATCTGTTTGGTTGAAAATTGATCTACGTTGTTAAAAATTGGTCTTTCTTTGGTATAAAATTCATCTTTAGGGTTGAAAATTCAACTGATGTGTTAAAAATTAATTTTTTGTTGTAGAAGTTTAATTATTTTAGTTGAAAATTTAACTTAAAATGTAGCTATTCCATTTTTGCTAAAAAATGGATATTTTTTCAGTCAAAGATTGTTTCTTTTTGGTTGGGTTGAAAACTCAATTATTTTGTAACAAAATCATATTTTTGGGTTGCAAATTAATCTTATTTGTCAAAAATTCGTCTTGTTGGCTTGCTAAATCAATCTTTTGAATGACATTTTTTTTCTTTATTGACTAAAAAATTTGCTTTGGTTGAAAAATTGCCGACAAAATTTGTAACTAAAGACCGGACCTTGTGACCCCGAAGGATTTTGCTTTAATGAAAGAATCGGATTTTTTGTCGACAACAAGGAAAAACTCTTGCAGTTCACTATGTATGCTACTGGTTTTGTTAAAGATTAAATATCAAAAACTATTGCATGGCACTGTTTTGTCGGCTGTCAAAAATGCAGATTTCAAACTTGGTAATTCAACTTTATCATATAAGCTCGAAGGTGTTAACATGGAGATTAACAATTGAATGTTGTAATACGTAGTTTAGGACAA
The DNA here is from genome assembly GCA_932178445.1 of Andricus quercusramuli. Classification (NCBI taxonomy): domain Eukaryota; kingdom Metazoa; phylum Arthropoda; class Insecta; order Hymenoptera; family Cynipidae; genus Andricus; species Andricus quercusramuli. Next base: position 46,133 of record CAKNXH010002233.1, on the reverse strand, counting down.
ATATTGCCCGGGTCGGACATTTTCTTGTAGCTTGAACGCTGCTGCAATATTCATTTGGAATGTTGCCGTTTCAAATATTTTCATTACCGAAAATATGGAAAACATCCAAATTTTTTATTTTAACGTGCAATTTGTCATATCACGGGATCAAAAAGTAAAGAAGAAAGTTCAATTTTGGATTCAAGAAGCAAAAATAAACCTAGAAAGTGAATTTTGGTTTTCAGAATTAATCATATATCAGTCAGTTTGAATGTGCACACAAATGTAAAATTCTTTGCCACTGCCCTTCAACTGAAACTGAATTTTTAATTATGTTTGTGAATTTGGAAACATTCTTTCCTTCGAGTTTTTCAAATTACCCAATCGGCATTGAGGAAAAGCGACAAGAATGCTTTCAAGATTTTCGTGACACATCTGTTTTCAGTGTATTTAACAGTATTTAAAAATACGCAAAATCATAAAACATACAATTAATCCTGTGATTCTTTTAGTGATTCAGATATAAAAAGAAAAGAAACTGGACTGTATTTTCTGCATTTTTTATCAAGAAATTTATTATTAAAATGTTAAAATTACTGTATTTTTCAACTTGGTTCATATATTAATATATTAATATAAAAATCGATTTACCAGTTTCAAATATTTAGCAAAGATTTCGGATAGATTAAAAAAAATCCACAAAGATTTCAGATAGATTTTAAAGATTGAATGAAGATTTCAATGATTTCCTAACGATTTCACATAGATTTCTACGAATTCGGATAGATTTGAAAAACTTCACACAGACCTGAATCATTTCTCAAAGATTTCACGAAGATTCCAATAATTCCTCGAATATTTCAGAAATGTTTCAAAGATTTCGCACAGTCTTTTAAAGAATTCACAAAGATTCTTTATAGGACCAATTTTTGTGAAATATAATAGGCGTGTTCCTCGATCATTGGAACATATTTATTCGTCAAATATTTGATAATTTATGTTGCAAACAATGAATAAACGTATAAATGTGTGTGTTTGTGTTCTAAGTTAGCATCGGCTTTTCTTCAGAAGGTAGCGCTCCTTTTGTCCACATTGTTTACCAACATTGTCGCGCTGGATAGCCTTGATTGTACTTTACAAAATACTTCACTTTCTAAAAGTGAAGAAAATGCAATCAAAGCGAGAAATTTTATTGAAATATGTAGCAGAAGAAACTGGTCAACTTCATTCGTAGTTTTGCTGGAAGAAACTCAGTTCCTAAAAATGATAACCAACATATGTATGAAAAATCAAATATGATGGAAAAAATTTATAAAGAAGGTCTCTATGAGTTCCAAACGGACAAGGAAGGAATTAAGAACAGACCAGTTGTGTATCGCCAATGCGACAGAACTTCTTTACTTTCCTTTTGAGAAATGGAATATGGAGCATATAGAAAAAACAAAAATAAAACTAATGGCGGATGCAGGCCAAGATTTGTTTTAAATTTCTATCGAAAAAGAAGAAAATGATTCAGATGTATACAAAAGTAAGAATGTTTCATATTACTGCACTAGTGGAAGTATTTCAACAAATGAACGCAAACCGACTAGTGTCTATAAATTGATTTTACTGTGCATAGTTCCTTGGATTACAGAGACGTATGAAAATTTCAAAACCTTGGTTCAATTAACCAAACTGAATGAGATACCTTTCAAATTTCTTGCAGACTTAAAACTTGTTCTACTTGCTAATGGACAGCAGATGGCGACGGCAACTTACCCTAGCCCTTATTGTTTTATTACATTACATGAATTGAAGAATTTTCATCAAATGATTGAGGAAAATCATCCGAATAATAATGAAGAAAATCTTAATTTGAAGAGATACAAACATTTGAAGGAGGACTATTTACAATTTGAAAGTATGGGCAACGACAAAAAACAAGCTAAACACTGTCATAGCACAGTTCATCATCCTCTTTTTATTGAATAAGATAATGATGAAGATGATGACACGTACGTGCTTTAGAAGTGTGTTCCTCCTCAACTGCATCTCTTACAAGGATTTGTCAATCATCTCTTTTGGGATATCTCATTGGTATATCTCATAAAAGCTATCAAGGAGATATTTTTTAAGGCAATCATTGTCGGAAACTTCTTGAAGAAGCGGATCAATTACAGGATCCTGAGATTTATGAGTTGTACACGGAGAAACTCTGACACGAGCGGTTAGTGTTAAAATAAATTTTGTTTTCATAGCACTAGCCACAGTTGCCAACACACTGCCCGCTCGCGAATTCACACGAGCCGCTCGTGTTAATGGCAACAGCAGCGCGAGCTTGGTAAGTGTTGCGATTGACCCGGTCCTTTCTTGGGATTGGCAACAATCTCTCGTGTTAATTTTCAATAGCGCGTGGTGTCAAATAGCTCTAACGGCTCATTCACCGCAACATCTTTCATTTCTTTTCAAACTTCACTATGCTGATCGAGAAGAACTAACCTGCATGCACGTCATGATTGATTATTCGTGCAATTTAATCTTAAATTAATAAGCGTGTGGCAAAGATCAGTTAGTAATTTAGAAATCCGATGATCTAAACAAAAATTTGTAGGTATAATTTTAGAAATTAAAATAATTAATTTTGAAAGTTAAAAAATAAATGAAATTATTTACAGTTCTACTTCCAAAATTTTCTTCCCGACCTTCAAATCTGACCGTTTTCATGAGAAACTTCTAATTTTAATTTTTTTTTCTCGGAAATTTCACTTTCGCAGCTTTCTATTGCAAGTGTCACTTCTCAGATTTTCTATCTTAATTTTTGTTCTTGATAGATCTAATGAAATTGAATCAAATTTTACCAGATATAATTAATGGAATTATTTCCAAGATTAATTTTTATAATGAATTTGCCTATTTCAGTAATTAAATTTTTATTAAAATTCTACTTTGAAAGTTCTGTTCAAAAATATTTTCTTCACATTGTGCCTATTTCAAAAGTAGATTTATTACATATTTTTCTATTATGTAATATGACTGAACTTACTGACTTCTTTATCATTTTTGAACTGTTTTTTCACCATTTATGAATCGTCTAAAAACTTTCAAAATTTGGCAATGCGGCGAATGAGTCGAGCGACGTGCGCGGTTGTCACTAAACGATAGAGTTATTTGACACCACGCGCTATTGAAAATTGACACGACAGATTATTGCCAATTCCAAGAACAGGCCGGGCTAAACGCAACACTCACCGAGCTCGCGCTGGTTTTGCCATTAGCACGAGTGGCTCGCGTGAATTATCGAGCGGTCAGCGCGTTGACAAGTGTGCTTCGTGCCATTCCAAAAAAATGTATTTCGACACTAACCGCTCGTGTCAAAAGCAGTGGCAGCTCTTGATGCGGTTGCTCCGTGTAGGGTCATTTCGATTACAGCCTTATAATGTTTCATTCAAAGCAATGAAGAAAATCGTTCATACCTGCTTTTCTGCAAAACAAGCGGGTCTTAGTGATTTTGATAAAAATCTAAGCGAACTCCGTGAAGCTTTGAAAAGTATTGGAATTTCTCAAACCGTCCAAATCCATATTATTCTTGCACATTTGAAGCAAGCCATTACATTCTTGAATAACGATCGTTTAGGATTATGATCTGAGGAGGCCGAAGAGCCTCTTCATAGCTAATTCATTAAATTCTGGGGTAGGTTTTATATAAATATAATCGAAGAACCAACTTTTGTTGAGCGATTAAAGAAATCTGTAGTGACATTTTCATCCAGCATGTTTAAACTTAGAAACCTAATATTAAATACAATTCAAAAGATTGAAATAAATTAAGTAAAAAATTAAAAATATAAAAGCAAAAAATTGAAAAACAGAAAACAAGCCAACAAAAATGATAAAAATATAAAAAAAAAGAGGTGCAAATTAAGTTGCCTCCACGTGGTGCACCTTGGAAACGTTTAAAACCTAGGATTTTATTCCAAACCGATTTTTCACATGTTATCATCAACAAATACACTCCTACTTTCAGTTGTTGTTTTCCAGATAAATTTCGAAGATTGCACAAGGATTTGAATGATTTCCCAAAGATTTCGATAATTTCACAAATGTTACCAAATAAGGTCGTATTTTGAAGATCAAAAAATATTTTCTCATACAAACAGAATAAACAATTTTTTTCTTAAATTCGTAAATAGGTAATATCGAACAAATAGACTAAATATAATATTGTCGTATTTCGAATATCAAAAAAGTTTTTCTCATATAAACAGAATAAACCATTTCTTGAAACTTCATAAATCGATACTGGTATGTTAAAAAAGTTTAAACCATAGGTCAATCGATGTGTTTCGGAGACGGGAACAAATACGCTAGATAGCGTATTGTTCTGTTTAGAATATAAAAAAAAGTTTTCCTTACATAAACTTATTAAAATTTTTCTTCTTAAATCTCTAAACACATATATGTACACACACGGTAATTTTTTTTAAACTTTATTTTCGAGCTCCTGGGGCCGAGTTATATCAAAATATGTAAAAAATTAAAAATTTAGGTCATTACAAACCTCCCTCTATGAGGTCGATTTCTAGGGGGGCATTCCTTATTCCTATTGGTCGTAATATTAATTGTATTTTTTATATTCTTTTTCATAGTGTAATAAATTGTTAAACATAGTAGTATCTGTCGTTTTTCCAGATTACCTTCACATGTCATCATATTAAGCTAATATATTCTATGCGTACAAATTATTTGAACAAATGTTGCAGTGACGTCCTTGGCACGTAATGCTGATAAGTCATCTGGAATGATAGATACAGCTCATTGATAGAGATTGTAAGGTATTAGTTTTACTTAAAAATTTACTGCGTTGATTTTGATCAAATCTCCACTTTTTGTAACGCCCTTGACCAGAAAAACGATTTCTACGAAGGTGTTTTTGTGTCTGCCTGTGGTGTCAGGTAGGTACCGTCACTTTCGAAAAAAATTAATCAGATTGGGTTAAGTTTTGGCACACTTTTTCGAGGCCTTAAAAGAAAGGTCGGGTTCGTTAATCAGCTATTTTTGGTGAAAAGTTCTAGTTTTGTCGATGGAAAATGCTTTTTGAGAAATTACACTACCGACGGATAATATCGGACCGCTATCACAGTGGGAGGACCGATCTTGACCGATTTTTATGTCTTTTTAACGCTCAAAATTGCACATTTTAAGAATATTATTTTTTTTTCGAAGAATAGACTTGAGAGCATTCGCTATCTACCATAACTATTGCAGATAGACTTCATGAACATGAATATTTAGTTTAAGATTCAAGCCGCAAACAAAAAACTTTACCTTCTTTAAAAATGCCTAAATTTGTCGTAGGAATAGTATTTAGAATGGTGAATAATCATCAATTAACAATTACCACTATTATAAATATTTTCATTAACAAATTATATTTTGTTCGAAGTATTGTTTTCCTCGTCGAACATATTTGAAAATCTTTAAAAATAATGCCGTTTTTCTTAATGTTGTTCTTGCATTACAAGTATTTTACTATTTGTTATACTTTATTCATATCGAACAATAATTTAAAGCCTTTTACAGTGATATTCGTTCAATTTATATTCTGTTTCACAAAAATATCTCCACATAGGTATAGGTGGTGAAAAAATCTGTTAGTTCCGTATTAAAATAATTTGCATTCAATAATTTTCTAATAAAATTAACATGACTATAATTTAATATTAATATCGATTAAGAATAACTAACAAAAATTAACGAGTGAAGGCCTTTTCCGGGTTTTTGATGTTTTTATTTAAATATTGTCGACATGTTTCGACTCGGATGCGAGTCGGTACATGTCGGCAATATTTACATAAAAACATCAAATAACCAAAAAAGGCCTCTACTACATTAATATTCTAAGATGCTGGAAAAAATTAAAATTAAAAACATTAAAATTAAAAAATAAAATTAAAATTAAATCAGGATTGAAAATCATGACGAAAGAAACCGCTTCATGAGACGTGAAATTTCTATAGATGATTGTTCACTGTTAACAACAATAATAATTGCTGAGATAGTTGCAACATGATTTAGCAGCAAAAATAATTTTTTCCTGACGGAAAACGCTACATTTTTCTATTTTTCATAATATTATTATCAAAAATACAAATATGCAACATTTATATTTTTCTGCAGCGATTTATTATAATTTAGAATTAATTTAAAAAAATTTTTGATGGGAAATATAATACTTTGAAAATAAAAATCTGTTTATAAGAATATGTATAATGATGGTAATTATTAACTAGTGATTATTTTTCATTCTAAATACTACTACTACGAGATATTTAGGCATTTTTAATCAAGATAGAGTCTTTTGTTGCCGTTGAGCATCGTATGAAAATAATTGTTTGTAAATATTCGTAAAATGACCAATTTCGACGTTAGATTTGATGAAATAAAAAATTACACAGACTGAATTTAAAAAATCGGGCCTAAAGTCCTTTAGCAGGGTTTAATCCTGAACGTTTACAAAAAATTGAAATCAGTCAAGAATTGTAAGCTGTAGTGAGAAAGGTAAAAATAAAATTAAGATTTTTAGGGAATTCTGTACTTCACCTTGAAATTCAACTCTTAGCAGGAGCTATCCTATTGAAAATTCCGACGTAGTATATAACACGTAGTATACGACGTAGTAAATGCGTAGTAGGCTACGTCGTATACTACGCCGAAAATTGAGATAGTATACGACGTAGTTTACTACGTCGCAGTTTACTACGTCGTATACTATCCCAATTTCCGGCGTAGTATACGACGTCGTTTACGATGCCGTTTCCTACGTCGTTTACTACGTCGCACACTACGACGTATACTACGTTGTATACTGCATCGTATACTGCATCGTATACTACGTCGGAATTTTGTGTATCATCAAATTATGGTTTTTACCAATAAGAATATATACAATTTAAAAAAAGGTTTTATCTTAATCGTTGATTAACCCTCTAATGCATATTGAAGTTTTATAATTTATCGTAAACAAATGATATTTGTCAAGTAAAAATTTTTACAACGTAGTAAACGACGTAGTGTACGACGTAATGTACAACGTATTATACGACGTAGTGTACGACGTAGTAAACGACGCAGTAAACGACGTAGTAAACGACGTGTAAACGACGTCGTATACTACGCCGGAAAGTGGGATAGTCTACGACGTAGTCAACTACATCGTATACTACGTCGTATACTACATCGTATATACGTTGTAAACTACGTTGTATGCTATTCCAATTTCGGCGTAGTACACGACGTCGTATACTACGTCGGAATTTTCAATAGGGTAGGAAAATAATTTAAATAAATTGATGTTTTAAATAAGTCATCCTTAGGATTCTACTTTTAATTTAAGCCATTAAACCAAAAGTATGTTGGAGTACAACATTTCTTAAAAATCGTGTTTTAGACTTTTATTAGATTTCCAACAGTTAAGAAATGTTTTGTCAATATTCTGGTTGGCGCTATCACCTTCCAAATCCAAGGCTAATTTATAAATAGACATCCGGTTAGGGGCCGTGCATAAATTACGTAGTTTTTTTTTGGGGGGGGGGGGGGAGGGGGGCGAAATTTTTGCCTATGCTGTCTTACCACGGGGGCCCGCCCGACGTGTTCAACATTTTTTTAGTCAAAGATCCATCATTTAATTAAAAAATTAATTTTTTTTGTCGAAAATTTATACATTCTGTTGAAAATTTGTTGTTTTATTTTGTTTGAAAATTTACCTATTTCATTTTTGGTAGCAAATTTATCGTTTGATTTGAAAATTCAATTATTTGGTTGCAAATGCATTTTTGTCTGTAAAAAATTAATTTAGTGAAATATTGATATACTGTTGAAAATTCGTCTTTTTTGGTAGAAATAAAAAATTTTTGGATAAAAATGCAACGGATTGGTTGAAAATTAATTTTTTCAAGTTGAGGATTCAAGTTTTTATGTTGAAAATTGGACTTTTTTGGTTAAATTAGATTTTTTTTTATTCAAAATAAAAATATTTTAGTTGAAATATTAACTATTATATTTTATGTTGAAAATTGGACTTTTTTAAAAAATTCGATTCTTTTGTATTTTAAAAAAATATTTTATTTGCAATATTAACTATTACATTTTTTGTTGAAAATGCATGGTTTTAGGTTGATAATTAAACTACATTTTTGAAAATCCTTTTGTTTTTACTAGAAATTAATTTTTTACTGAAAATTCAACAATTTGGTAGAAAATTCATGCGTTTGGTTAAAATAAACTTTTTCGTGGAAAATTCATATTTTCGCGTTGAAAACTAAACTAATTTCCAGACAACTCGTTTTTTTGTTACAAAATTCTACGATTTTGTAGAAAAATCATCTATTTGGTGGAAAATGCAAATGTTTTGTTGCAAAATCCTTTTTTTTTGTTGAAAATTGATCTCTCTTAGTTTAAAACTTCAACTATATGGTTGAAAATGTATGCATTTTATTGAAAAGTCGTACTTCCTTGTAGAAAATGAATCTTCTTGGTTGGAAATTCAACTATTTGGTTAAAAACGTATAATTTTGTTGAATATTCATCTTTATCAGTAGAAATCAATCTTTTTAGTTGAAAATTTGATTATCTGGTTCAAAGTTGATGTATTTTGTTAAGAATTGATCTTTCGGCAGTAAATAAATCTTCTTGATTGAAAATTAATCTTTTTTGGTTGGAAATTCCATATTGTTAAAAAGTTCGTTTTTTTTTATTTGCAAATTTATCTGTTTTGTTAGAGATATTATATTTCATGGTTAAAAATGCAAGTCTTTGATTGAAAATCACAGGCCGATAAGATTTTCAACACAGAAACCAGACAATACTTATCCGAAGGTTTTTGGTGCGCTGAATCTGAATCCGACCTCAGAATTGCTCCATCACCTCAGGTTTTTTTTATATCCTAACCTAAATGTGCAAAAAATACGCTTTTTTGCCATGTTCGGCGTTAAATGAAATCGTGGATTATTTTTTTTTTAAACTCGATACTGCACCTGAAAGTACCTCTCTTACCCTTCAAAACCCTTCTTGAATTTTTCAGATATCATTTTTTGTCTTGGAGATATCGTTCAACGAAGTTGAGTACTTTGCCGTTTTCGTGGATACAACCCTACCGAAAAAATAATCGTCCGGAAAGCAGAACCAAAACCCATAAACCCAAAACCTATGAATCCAAAACAATTTTTATTTTTTGTCTTCATTTGTTTCCGAATTGCTTTATTTTATTTTGTTGGGGTAGGTGGAGGAGCAAGGATGTCTAGCGGACCGTTAAACCGGGAAAAACCCGGAAATTTTATTTGATTGTGAAAAAGCCGGCAAAAACCCGGGAATTTCATTAAGGGTCGGGAATTTTTGTATTTCATAAAAAATTGCCTTTTTTCTACTTTATCTTCTCTTTATTCCATTTCGTCTTTATCTACAGTCAAAAGGTTGCTTTCTATGCTTATTCTATGTACCGATTTATGTAATTTTTTACATTCTCATCCTAATCAGAAGGTATTGGTTTTATGTAAAATTTGACTTGATCGGGTTTCATCAAATCTACACGTTTTGAGAACCCCTAAGTCAGAAAAAAACAATTTTTTGGAAGGTGTCTATCTGTCTGTAGTCTGTAGGCTGTAAACTGTTTGTAGTCTGTAGGCACGATAACTTTCGAAAAAATGATCAGATTGGATTGAGCTTTGGCACACTTTTTTGAGACCAAAAGAAAAGGATAGGTTCTTTATCCAGCTATTTCGGATGAGGGTTGAAAAAGCTAGAGCATTTTCCAAATTTCTGGGACCATTTTTTGCGGGTTTGAAAATTCGATGCACGGCTATTCGTAGTACTCGGAAATTCCAACAATTTATCCTCACGACAAACGACAAAAGTCAGGAGAAAAATGGACAAAAGTTTTTCACCCAAAAAAGAGCTACAAATTTGTTATTAATCATTTTTTTGATTAGACGCATAGTTTTTGTTTAATCGTGAAAAATGACATTAGAGATTAACAAATTAAATTTTCAGACAAAAAGACAAAAGGTTCAATAAAATATTTGATAATGAAATTTATTTCAAATTATATCTGACAATTTGATTTTAACCTTTTTTTCTCACGAGAATCGTGATGAAAATGTGTTCGTTAAAGCCGAAGGAGCTTCAACAAAAAAGAATTCACCATTACTAAATTTCAGTTTTTGATCGTTTGACCTATAATTTTAAAAGATCTACATGTATGCTATGTTACAACTCCTATTTATATGTATACTTTGATCTTAACAAATCACAAAAAGAAATATAAAAATTGGTCACGGGAAAAAACTTTGACAGGGAAATAACCGGGGAATAACCCGGGAGCTTCAAATTGCCTGATCATTAAACAACCTGGGAGCTGGAGTAGGTGGAGGAGTTGAAGGAGGTATAAAAGCTGGAGGAGTTGCAGTAGATGGAGAAGGTGGAGTAGTTGGAGGAGGTGTAAAAGCTGTAGGAGGTGGAGAGGCTGGAGTAGGTGGTGGAGGTGAAGTAGGTGGAGGAGCTGGAGTAGGTGAAGGAGCTGGAGTAGGTGGAGGAGTGGGAGGAGTTGGAGTAGTTCTAGAAGGTGAAAGGGCTGGAGTAGATGGTGAAGGTGGAGGAATTGGAGGAGGTGGAGGGGCTGGAGTAGGTGGAGGGGCTGGAGTAGGTGGAGGAGCTGGAGCAGGTGGAGAAGTTGTGAAAGCTGGAGGAGTTGGAGTAGTTCTAGGAGGTGGAAGGCCTGGAGTAGCTGGAGGGGCTGGAGTAGATGGAGAAGGTGAAGGAGATGGAGGAGCTGGAGTAGTTGAAGTAGGCGAAGGAGGTGGAGGAGTGGGAGGAGTTGATAAAGCTGGAAGAGTTGGAGTAGTTCTAGGAGGTGGAAAGGCTGGAGTAGGTGGAGTAGGTGGAGGGGCTAGAGTAGGTGGAGGGGCTGGAGTAGATGGAGAAGTTGAAGGTGGAGGAGCTGGAGAAGTAGAAGTAGTTGGAGAGGGTGTAAAAGCTGGAGGAGTTGGAGTAGGTGGAGAGGCTGGAGTGAGTGGTGGAGGTGAAGTAGGTGGAGGGGCTGCAGTAGGTAGGGAAGGAGGTGTAACAGCTGGAGGAGTTGGAGTAGGTGGAAGGGCTGGAGTAGGCGGTGGAGTTGGAGTAGGTAGTGGAGGTGGAGGGGCTGGAGCAGGGGTTTTTTTTTTTACGAGGGAAGGTGGAAAATGTGCTAACACACACCGAGAAGGGTCCGCACTTCTCAGTCATGTCGGGATATTGATATCATCACTACAATGATCTTAATATACATAAATATACACAAAGATCTTAATTCGACCATTATAGTGATGCTACCAACTACCGACTAAAAACCACCACCCATTCTCCTTGGCATGATCCCCCCCAGAACCGCTTTCGTATTACTTCAGGGGGTGCCGTACTTTGGCCACGCCTCGGCCTTTATCTTTTGTGTCAGCTTGGTCTTCTCCTGATGAACTGGGCTTCTTGTCGGACCTGCCCAGCTACGATATTAGCTTCCACGTCCAAGAGGCTTCTTCACCGAGGCTACCTCTTTGAACGCCAAGCAACTCCTTGTCCCCGGGCGATGGTCTGTCCAGGGCTTATCTTCCTGTGCGGCGTACAGGTAGCTCTGCGGTGTGCTTTCGCATACTGCAGCTTTATGCCCCTCTTTGCCGCATCGCCAACATGATTTGGTCCTATGTGGACCCTCGCAGTTCGCTGCCATATGGCCGAAGCCTAGGCAGCGGTAGCACCTTATTGCCTCCGCCTTCTTGTGCACACAGCAGGATACCCATCCCACCCTGAGGTGTCCAATGCGCACCAAACTTACAGCCAGATCTTATGCCAGCTCCACGAAAGCCTTCAGATTACCTCTGAACGCTACTCCCGTCCCAAACCGCCTCCTTGATGGGAGCCGACAGCTCAGCTCTGCCTTTTGATGTAGGTCCCAGTTCTACTAGGACCTCGCCGTGTTCCTTTTGCCTGACACCCTTGATTTTTACGCCAAGGGCGTCAGGTTTCACCTTTTTCTCAAGGTCCTTGAGGATCGTCGCGTAGCTAAGTCCCTCGGTCGGTTTGATAAGGACCGCCTCGGTTCTAGCTCGCATCTGCCTCTTCTTCCGTTTTGGCGCAGACTCATGCTTTTTTCCCCACCTTTTTCGGTGTCGAGGTCTTTGGCGCTGGAGTGTTACGTGTCCTCGGCTTTTTGCTTCTCGGCTTGGAAGGACTTATCTCTACTGGACTTAGGGTTGACTTCCTCTCTCGCTTCCTATCACGTGGAGTGGGAGCTGTCACGGCTTCCTCAGTCTGAATGCAGCTTTCGTCTGTCTTCTTCTTCGCCTTCTCCTTTCGGGTCATGGATCTCGTTCGGGCAGTTCGTCCAACGTTCTCGATCAAATCCCTATGAAGCCCTTCGGTCATCATAGAGTAATCGCGCAGTTCGTTCATGAGCCGCTCCGCTCGTTCCAGCCCAACCCTAATTGGCAGCCACATATTCCTCTTTGTGCTGCTAAATTCCACCATTTCTTTTATGGTGCCTCGTAACTCTTCAAAGAGAGCATAGGTCTCTGAGAGTTTGCCATCCGTTTCTGCGATGTCCGCCCTGTTCATCGATACTTCCACCTCCTCTGTCACGTTCAAAGGACCACCTAACTCCTCACAAACACTCTTCTCCAAGTATCTTTGGTCCCCTCCAAAATCCATGGGACCGGCACTGACCACCGGGACTTTCACCCGATCGGAATCAGTGGGGAGATTTCTACTCCCTTGGGGTATGTCTTTTTCACATACTCATGATTGGTTTGAATTCGGGGTTCCTTCCCCTAGCTGGTTTTTGTCCACCCCGGGTATTTGATTTCCCCGTTATCACCCATATCTGGGAGGCGTTCCCCTATCTGCAACCTGGGGAGTTGCAGTAGTTGGAGGAGGTGGATGGGATGGCGTAGGTGGTGGAGGTGGAGTAGGTGAAGGGGTTGGAGTAGGTGGAGGTGTAAAAGCTGCAGGAGTTGGAGTAGGTGGAGGGGCTGCAGCAGGTGGACGAGCTGTAGTAGGCGGAGAAGCTGGAGAAGGTGGAGAAGCGCATAACTTCTGCTTTCTGTAGAAACTTTTATTGTTCAGGTTGTATTCACGAAATCAGCAAAGTTTTCAACTTCATTGAACGATATCACCAAGAGAAAACAAGATATGTGTAAAATTAAAAAAGGGTTCTGATGCGTAAGAGTGGTGCTTTCAGATGCCGGAAGGATTTTTTTTAGGATAAAAATTGATTCGCGATGTAATTTAACCCCAAACATAGCAAAAAACCGTGTTTTTTGTACATTTAGGTTAGAATACCTCAAAAACCTGAGGTGAGTTAAGGATTCAAGTTTGTATGTTGTAAGTTGGTATTTTTGGGTTAAATTGTACTGTTTTAGTTTTAAAATAAAAATACTAGCCAGTAAAAATATTAACTATTACATTTTCTGTTGAAAATTCACGTTTTTAGGTTGAAAATTTAACTGCATTCTTGAAAATTGCTTTTTTTTGTTAGAATATAATTTTTTTACATGAAAATTTAATAATTTGACTCAAAATTCAACTCTGTGGTTGAAAATGAAATTTTTCGTTAAAAATTCAACTTTTTTGTAGACAACTCACCTTGTTAAAATATCAACAATTACATTATTTGTTGAGAGTTCATCTTTTTTGGTTAAAAGTTCAACTCAGTGGTTAAAAGTTGAACCATTTTGTCAATTGATTAGGAACATGAAGTGTTTATCAAATCCGCTCTCCCTCGCCAAAAATTACGTAAGACAGGAATCAGGAAGAAGAAGGCGGAGGGGGGGGGGGTCATAACTTACGGACCTGAAAATAAGGGTGAATATGGTTGAAAATTTCAGAAAAAAAGTTTACGTAATTTATGCCCGGACCCTTAGTGGTCCGATACTATCAGTCGGTAGTGTAAAATATCATTTTTTAGGGTTTCGTTGTCACGGTCATATTTTTTTTAAATTAAATTTTTTTGCCTCATTTTTTTTCTTGTGGTTACTACCCAACTTGTTTTATTATATTCAATTAGATAGTAATATGAATGAGAAAAAATATTGTGCCAACCAATAAGGCAGCAATGGAATATTTAGTTCAAAAAGTGAAACATTACTTTTAATTCTTTATTTTCGCAGTTCGAAATAAATTCTTATCCAAAACCTTCGACAAGCGATGGTATTGATGGTCCAAGGACGGATTCAAGATTAAAAACTCATGCAGATAACGTGCCAGAATTTAATCATGTTCTACGAAATAAATTATGCTCCTGATTAAAAGTTATTGTCTCACCAAGCCCTACACATCAGCTGTTTACGATCTATGCTCAAGAAGCTGAAAACTGACATATCTCAGTATAGTGAAAAATATAGATATACTCGAAACATCATTCAAAGCTCTCAAAGTCAATCAGTTTGTCCTGCAATTTGAAAAAAATGGTGCTTCATTATCTCGTCTTCACATCGTTCGTTATTCTTAATTTGATTGGTAAGTAAAGAATAAATTATTATCATCTTTGAAGATATTCTAGGTGCACTTTAAAGCTCAAAATTACCTAATTTTCAATTTGAAAATTTGTAGTTGATTCTGAACCAACCTACTTAGATTATTACATTTTCCAAGTAGGAAAATATACAATCCAAAAATGCTAACTTTTCTAGAATTTTTAATATTTGAAACATTCTTTATATGGAAACTTAAATAATATATTTGATGCTTTCACGATGATTCATTATAATAAATTTAAAGGTGTGCAAAACTAGTAACCTTGACGATGTTTCGTGAACATTGCAGACCACTTCTTCAGGGCTGACCTGAAACTGAAGTTTCAGGTTATGTTATTTTTATATATATATTCTCAACGATGCCTGTGATTGGCCAGAGCGCCCTATGGTGGGGACTGGCCGAACTAGATTGGCCAATTAAATCTCCTTTTAAAAACCCAGGAGAACGGAAAGCCAAATCGGATTCGTATTATATTCATTGTCCGTATTGATTTTATTAGGGTGTTTTAAGATTTCCATTGCTTCTCTATGTTTTCTTGGAAAAATATTATACATTTTTGCGATGACGGTTGTTTTGTGAAATAAAATGCTATATCCTGTTTGGATATGGCCTGACTTCACTCCCATGTTTCTTTACACGTTGGCTCACCGGCCTCCCGGTTTCTCCAATATAAATCTGGCACAAGAACAAGGGATTTTATATACTCCCGGATCACTGAAAGGTGCCTTGTTATCTTTTGGGTTGTTTGGAATTTGTCCTGTTTTCGCAGGTGGTTTAAATATGGTTTGCTTGTTCAGTTTGTTGAGAATTCGTCTTATTTGTTCTGTGACCCCTTGAATGTAGGGTAGGATGGTAGTGGTTTCTCTCTCTTTTTGTTTAGTAAATATAAAAAGGCTCTTTATCAGTGATCCGGGAACATATAAAATCTATATTTATAATATATATATATATATATATATATAAATCTATTTTGGAGAAACCGGGAGAGCGGTGAGCCAACGTGTTAACGAACGTGAGCATAAAGTCAGGCTTAAACATTTCACGCAATCAGCACTCGTTGAGCATCATATAGAAACAGGACGTAGCACTTTATTTGACAAAACAACCGTCATCGCAAAAACGTACAATATTTTCCCAAGAAAACATAGAGAAGAAATAGAAATTTTAAAACACCCTAATAACATCAATAGGTACAGTGAATATAATACCGATCCGGTTTGGCTTTCTGTCCTCCCAGGTTTTTTTAAAAAGACTTGATTGGCCAATCAAGTTCGACCAGTCCCCACCATGAGGTACTCTGGTCAATCACAGGCATTGTAGAGAATATATATGAGAAGAACAGAACCTGAAACTTCAGTTTCAGGCCAGGCCTGAAAAAGTGAACTGCAATGTTCACGAAACGTTGGCAACATTCGTAGTTTTGCACAGGATCGAAACTCGAATAACTTCCTTTAATTGTAAAGAAGATTTTTTTATTGGCATTAGGGTCGATTTATTTGTTTGTTTTGTGTTCTACAATTGAACCGATATATATTTTTGAAGTCAATTGAATTTAGATTTTCTATGTTTCGTCCCGGACTGACTCACTGGACTCATCAGTAAGGTTATGTGAATCAGTCCTACCTTATACAATGTAATTGATCTAAATTCATTGTAATGTATATTTTTCAAAACAAATTCTTTTTTCCCCCTTTTCATAAGTTTGTAAATTAGATAAATTTTTTGCAGTCAACAATATAGTGTAATTTCAACCACGGATAGGGGTTGAAACTTAATATAATTGATATAAATTTTGATTTGCTTTTTTAAGAAACACAACAAAATATAAATAAAATATATAATATTCGGGCCACGGGTAGGGGCCAGAAATTAAATAGAAAAATCATCAATTACCTTACTGATGAGTCCAGTGAGTCAGTCCGGGACGAAACATAGAAAATCTAAATTCAATTGACTTAAAAAATATATATGGGTTCAATTGTAGAACACAAAACAAACAAACATAATCGACCCTAATGCCAATAAAAAAATCTTCTTTACAATTATAATAATTGGGTCAATTAAAAACGATATCTTTCGAAAAACAGCAAAGATATCATCAAATTAACTTCCTTTAAATTTATTAAAAATTTAAATGATAAGATTTCTTTCAAGAAATTGAGATAAAAATTATATGCCCTTAATTGAAAGAACTCTAAAAATATTTATAAGCAAACTCTGCTGATTGGGACGAATCATGAGTTCAGTGTCTTCATTAAGAAATGTTTATTTAGGATCTAAATGAAATCTACTTTCTCTTGAATAATTTTATGCAACGAAATCAGAGCATGAAAAAGATTCACAATGAAAATTAGACTTCCAAACTACCTCCTTTCTAAAGGAAAAAAAGGGAGAAAAAGGAAAAAGTCAACCAAAACCAACCTCCCAAAATTTGTTTGCCTATTCTTTCTTCGTCCTTTTTATAATACTTCGGAACCAACGTGTTTCAAGACCAATTTAGATCTCGTCAGGGATTATTTATAGGAAAACTACAAAGTTTGATTATAAGAATCTTATGCTAAACAAAACTCACATAATACCTGCAAATGAAACCATAGATCTTTTTACAGAAAATTACTTTCTCTAAATTCGCCCTACCCCCGCTAGAATCCCTACACTTGTTCTCCCCGTCTCCGTCCTGACAATATAATTAGGCATGTTCCTTGCCAACCCCAGAGTCCACTTCAAATACCTCTTCTGCGTTCTATTTACCTCTTCACATTTCTTCCACCCCCACACCTCTACTCCATACAATAGAACACTCATCACTATTGAGCCAAACAATTTCATCCTCCTTCCAAAATCATCTGCGAATAACTTCTTCCCCAACCCCCACACCTGATTCATCACCACATTTGCCCTCCCCACACTCTCTTTTATGTGACCATCCACTCCTCCATTCCTCCGAAACACAAAGTCCAGGTACACAAACTCATTCACCTCCTGCACCACCTTTCCCTTTCACTTCCACTTCCCTCCCTTATCCCTTCCCCCTCCTTTTCTGAACACCACAACTTTGGACTTTTCCGCATTGAGCTCTAACCCTTCTTATCTAGGTATTTTCCCTACCTCTTTATCATCTTCTTTAAGGCCTCCTCGCTTGTTGCCAGCAACACTATGTCACCTGCATACGCTAGTGACTAGTAGGCGGAATCTCTCTGAAATCCCCTCCCCTCCTCTAACCTTATCTTTGGTCTCTTCATATATCTCCATTACACTCTCGATCAGGCCTCTCTCCACTCCTCTATCCTCCATCGCCTCCCACAACCTCCCCCTATCCACCGAAGGAAACGCGCCTTTGAGATCCACAAATAACGCGTACACTTTCGTTCCCTTCTTCGCTAATTTTCTATCCATCACGTGCTGCAGAACGTAGTTATTGTCGATAGTCTCCGCCACCACCATCGCGTATACTTTATACGCCGTATTCATTAGCGCAATCCCTCTATAATTCCTTATCTGCTTTTCTATCTCCTCGTCATTCAACTCTTCCATCTCTGCCTCCCCCGTTGTTCTACTCCCACAATCGCTCTTCCTTGAATCTGAGCCTTGAAATGATTCTTTGAAAAACTCCCCTTACCCTTCCCTCTCTATCTTCTGGCTAACCCCCACACTATGCTTCCTAAACCTATTTATTATCTTCCAGACGTCCCCCTCTTTCTTAAGATTTCCTCACTCTTGTTCCAGATTTTTCTGCTTCCCCTGTTCTTCCTTCTTACACATCAATCTAAACACCTTCCTAATTTCTACGTACTCCTTCCTTTCCACATTACATCTCTACACTTTTCGTACTTCATCCTCACCTTCCTTTTCATCTTTTTACATTCCCTATCTCACCATGGCTTCACCATTCCTTTCTTCCTCTTTCCAAATACCTTCTTTTGCACACACAATTTCAATTTCTCTTTGAGATCCTCCCATATCTCTTGCACTGACTCCCTTTCGAAGCGTAACTTTCCTAACTGGTCCTGATACTTCTCTATCGCCTCCCTCGTCCAGGTCACTCTCTCCCCTATCGAGAGTTCTTCCCCCCCCTTGTCTTCCGGCACCCTCTCCTCTTATCCACAGAATTAATGGATGCTGGTCTGATTCCACCCTCCCCTCTACTGCGAATTTGTCCGTCTCCTCCAATCCTTGCATATTCATGACCACATAGTCTATCACTGATACCCCCACCTTACTTACATATGTGTATTCTCCCTCTTTGTCCCCAGTTGCCATACCATTCGTCACCTTTCCTTAATTCCTGCCATCCCATCCTTATTGTACACTGTCATAAACTTACACGTTCCCCCTCCTGTTTTTACTTCCCTCATTTGCATTCTCTCCCGCTCTTCCTCTCCATGAATTCCTTCCTCTAATCCATCTCTAACCCCCGTTATAATTCCCCCACTAGTCCTTCCTTTCTTCTTTACTCTGACCGCTTCCCGGAGTCTCCCTTGGCAGCCTTGGCTCTATTCTATCCCATTCCTTTCTTTCACCCACGTCTCTACCAGTCCCACAGCATCAAATTCCTGGATATACCTCCAGAACACCTAATCCTTCTTCTTTACCCCTGCTACGTTTCGGTAGAGCACCTCCACTACTCCTCTACCCTGCATTACCCCCACCCGTAACAAACGGTTAGGTTTGCAAGCAGCTTTAAGCTTTACCTCGCCCTTTGGGTTCTTATGTTAACTCTGTCTGCCATGTACATATCATTCTTGTTACGAACTCAATAAAGATTAATTATTATTAAATACGTAACAAATACCCCTGCACTTCCTTCAACACCTTTTTCTCCTCATTCCACACCCACATTTTCTCATCTACTTTTATTTTCCGATATCCTTCCTTCGCCGATCTCCCTTCTCTCCTCTCTCTCCTATCCCTGTCGCTCAGCATTCTCTGAACATGCCTTTCCTTTCTCGTTAAATCGTGATCGATGAAAACTTCCTTATCCTTTATCCTATTCTTATTTCGCAGTATCCCCAGTTTTCTTCCCAGCTCTCCAAGTCCAGAACCGCCACTTTCTTGTACTTTCTCCCCTTCAACTGAACTTTCTCTATCATGCCTTTAAGGCACTCTATGCTCTGTGGCAGCGCTTTTACATCCTTCCTTTCTTCCCCGCTCTTTTGCTTCAGCCCTCTAATCACAATGTTATTCCTTCTGCCTGCCTTCTCTTTTCTCTCCATTCTCAATTCCATTGCCCTTAACCTTTCCCTATCCGCCCTCTCCTCCTTTTCATTCCTACGCTCTCCCACTTCCTCTTCTATCATATTCTCTACCCTCTCCGAAATACCTTTAATCTCGCCCCACCTCTGTCTCCTACTTCATTTTCTTCCTGCCTTCCACCTTCTCAAGCCTGTTTTTCGTCTTTTCCTTCCACACCCTAGTTTCTTCCTCCATCTGCTTTATCTTAACTTCTTTTTCTTTCCTTTCCCTCTCTAACCCTTCAACTCTCTCGCTTATCTCTTTCACCTCCTTTTCCCATTTCTCATATCTGATTCTTAAGTCCTCCCTCATGCCTTCCTTCTGCTCCTTAGTCCCCCTTACGTCCTCCCTCAGCCCCCTGATCTCGCCTATCAGCTTCCCGAGAACCTCCTTCTCCGAATTTCCCTCCATTTGGGGGGCAGTGTCCTACGTGTTCTCCTTTTTTTTTTTTAAAACAGACTCTCTTGGCTGTCTCTTTTCCTCTTCAAGAGAGCCTCCCCGTCACTTGCACTCGACACTCTCTTCCTCACCTCCTCGCTTCCTTCGTTCCTACCGTTCCGCTTTTTCCATTTCCCCGACGCGTCACTCGACACCGAACCACGCGCTGTTGGCCTTCGTGGCACATGGAAAATTTCCTCCCCGTCAATTTCGCTATCAGCACTGACAGCACTCTCGCTGCACACCTCCCGCTCTGCCGCCGGAAACTGGGACCTCTCCATGCAGTACTGCACTTACACCTTCCACACAGATTCCGTAAAATCCTCTCATCACCTGTCACTAAACACGTTTTCACTTCCGCCACCAAAATACAAGTCTTGAACAATCATCACAGGACCACAAAATGGTCCAGGGAGTCTACTGGGATTCTAATAGGTGTACTTTATGTTTTTGGGGTCGCTTAACACGAATCGGTTCGCAGAAATGAGCCAGCTCGTCAGGATTTTCAGTAAAGTTCAAAACTTGGCTAAAAGTCGCGATTTTCTGTATACATTTCAGTCCCAAACCCACAAAGCCCGAACCCACGAACTATAAACCTCAAACCTACAAACTCCAAACCCACAAACCTCAAATATAATACCAATTGAGAAATTGGTATTGTAGGATGTGAGATTTTTGGGTTTGTGGGAATGGAGCTTGTGGGTTTGCTGGCGAAAATATGAAGTCAGTATGTATTTGAATATTTTAATGTGTTCTTACAATTCTGCTTAATTTTTAAAATGAGTATAAAAAGTAACCTAATATCACAGGTGTAAATAAAAGCTCAATTTATCGTGAAATATAAACATTTCTATGTTGAATTTTTAAAAATTTTGGGAATTAATGTTGAGAAAGTCTGTCACACCAACCTGTATACTCAGAAATTTAAAAAGTACATTTACCGCGAATATTTTCTTCGAAATCTATAAGACATACATACAGCAAAACAATAGAACGATTGCTGTGCAACTGTTTTGCCACGAGCCGACTGCTCTATTCACTCTATTGATATAAAGGTCCTACGTTTGAAATAACCTTGTATTTTTTGAAAAAAATCACAATGCACAAACAATCCGAGTGAGTTTTGTCTTGTTTGTGGAGAATTTGTGTTGAAAAGAAACAGGAAGGTTTTTACAGATCATTATACACAAATATATAACTCTTGCTATCCAAATGCTATGGCTGATTTTGATAAGACTTGGATACCAAATACTTTGTGCGCTTATTGCGCGACATTTCTTAGTAAGTTGCAAAAAAAAAAAAAAAAAAAAAAATTGATTAGCATTTCGAACTCGAAAGTTCATTGCCTCACTACCCGATTCGGGTAGTGTTTCTAGGTGGATAAATACTACCGTGTGGGTCCACCACATCCACGACGGGTCAACAACACGCAGTATTCCCCGAACGGTTACCCATCCAAGTACTAACCGCGCCCAACACTGCTTAACTTCAGTAATCTAACGGGAACTGGTGTTTTCAGCGTGGTATCGCCGTTGACCGTAAGTTGCAAAAGGGAGATAAAATGAAGAACCGCTTTAATTCTCCTATGATTTGGCGAGAACCTGCGAATCATATAGATGACTGCTATTTCTGTTTAGTTTATAAACTTGGATTTAATGCGAAAAACAGATCTGATATTTTGTATCCATCGTTCGCTTCTGTTACAATGCCAATTCAAAAAAACATTCTTGAAGCCTCAGTTGGCAGAAGAATAAAGGAAAATGAATCTATGGAAGTGAACGAAGAAATTGCAGAACCTCCGGTGTCAACAAATAGTGAAGAGGTGAATCAAATCTCGAAGAAGTCGATGACGAAAATGAAGAAGCTACTAAAATGTTTAACCAACCGGAACTAAATTATCTCGTAAGAGATTTAGGACTCTTAGAAGAAAACGCTGAGCTTCTCGCATCTAGGCTACAAGAAAAAGGAGTTCTTACAAAAAATACTATAGGATCTTTCCATAGGAGAAGAGATGAACCTTTCAGGTCTTATTTCTCCCACGAAGGCTCATTAGTTTTTTGTAATGATATTAAAGGTTTGATTTCTGAGTTTAATTTCATCAATTACAATCCTGATGATTGGCGGCTGTTTCTTGATTCATACACACAAATTTTTAAAGCAGTATTATTGCATAATGGGAATGTGTATGCGTCTCTTCCGGTAGCATATTCTAGAAGTTTCGAAGAGAGCTACAATGATCTCAAACTGTTTCTTACTAAATTAAGATATTATGAACACAACTGGCAAATATGCGGTGACTTCAAGATCACAACAATTCTACTTGGTCAACAGAATGGATTTGTTAAATTTCCTTGTTTTTTGTTCGAATGGGATAGTCGTGATCGTGCTAACCATTACATAAAAAAAGTTTGTACAGTGCGTCAAACTTTGACTCCAGGTTCAAAGAATGTATTGCACAATCCATGAGTAAACACTACACAGATACTTTTACCACCTTTGCACATTAAACTCGGGCTCATTAAGCAATTTATAGAAGCTATGAGATCAAGTGGCAGTGATGCTTTAAGCTATCTCTTCATCAAGTTGCCAAAACTATCTCAAGCAAAAATTAATGAGGGAGTTTTGGATGGACCTCAAAGAAGGGGTCTTATGAATGACGAAGAGTTTCTAAATAAAATGACAATACTTGAACTTGCTGCTTGGACAGTTTTTAAAGATGTTGTCTCAAAATTTTTGGGAAAAAATAAGGATCCGAATTATAAAAAATATGTTGAGGAAATGCCGACCGCATACAAGGGTTTGGGATGTTTAATGAACTCTAAAATTCATTTCCTTCACTCACATCTTGAATTTTTTCCGGAAAATCTTGGGGCCTACAACGTGATACTAAAATACCACATAATCTGAAACCCATTCGCAGATCATTTGAAACGAAAAAAACACGTTACGCCGAAAAGAATGGATAAGCATTGAGCGAGTTATGACGAACGAATGTCGTGAGAGGCAAGGGGACTCACGCTAAACAAGCACCCCATTGTGAGAGGCAAGAGGACTCACGCTAAACAAGCACCCCATCGTGAGAGGAAAGGGGACTCACGTTAAAAAAGCAACTCATCGCGAGAGGCATGGGGACTTTAAATAGTATAATAAAAACCTAAGCAAAAAAATTTGACCAAAGTGGAAGCTTTAGTCAGACTTCAAAACAACACCTTGACATTAACAGACCTAAAATCTCCAAATTTTACTCGCCAACAAACCCACATTTCCATACCCACAAACCCAAAAACCTCACACCCTACAATACCAATTTCTCAATTGGTGTTATATTTGAGGATTGTGGGTTTGGGGTTCGTGGGTTTGGGGTTTGTGTGCTTGGGGTTCGTGGGTTTGGGGTTTGTGTGCTTGAGGTTCGTGGGTTTAGGGTTTGTGGGTTGAGGGTTTGTGGGTTTGGGACCGAAATGTATGCAGAAAATCAGGACTTTAGCCATTTTTTGAATTTTACTGCAAATCCTGACATGCTGGCTCAATTCAGCGAACGGATTCGTCTTCAGCGACCCCAAAAACAAAAAGTGCACCTATTAGAATCCCAGTAGACTCCCTCAACCATTTTGTGGTCCTGTGTTATATTTCTCAACTTTGACTCATTATTAAATTGCTCTAAATAAAAAGTTGACAAAAGATTGGAAATTTCAGATGAAACCAATGATTTCCAGAATTATTTAAAGTGAACGTTGTTATAAAGAATAACACATTGTTTGAACAATTGTTTTTAACCTTTAATTAGGCCTTACCTCGCTTTATTCAAAATGTTGAAAAATTCAAAAAAAATTGCGACTTTCTGCCTCTTCTCTAAGAGAAAATTGCTATCAACAATAATAAATTGTTTAAAAAGTTTTTGAAACATGTAATTATCAGTAAAAATCAATATTCTCCATATTACAAACAACTTGTTGTAAGAAACGCAAAAAATAAGAATTGGAAGAAGATTGTGAGAGCATGAAAATTTCAAAAACAAATTTTGACTTCCCTACTGTATGCCTAGAACATCCTTAAATATAGTTTTGTTTTTAATGATGCCTATTTGTTTTTACAGAATTAAGTTTACAAGGCGGCATGCAGTCTCGTGATCGTTTTGCTTCTATCGAACTTCTTCCTTTTCATCACCATGAAGAATATCATCGGCTGCCTCACGGGTCCAAAATAATAGAAAAGTTCAAATTTCCTCGCGGCTATCTGACAAAAGACACACATGGTAATTTTTACAGAATATTACCAACTACGTTATATCGTGAATCAGTAGCGGATGCCGAAAATCAGATCGTTGGATATTTGGATTTTAATCACAAGCTTTGGGGAATATATGACGATATTGATGGAGGCCACTCTCGCGTTAAAATAGACAGGCAACTCAAAACAAAGAAGGACATGGACAAGCCAGAAATGTACATATTTCCTGAACATGAAATATACGATATATCTGGTGTAGTACGCTTACGGAGAAAATTTGTCCTGTAATAAGTATAGAACTCAGTCTGGTAATCTTGGACAGGCACCAAAATGTTATGAAAAATGGAAAGCCTTCTTCTTTGAATATTCAAAAGATATTTGAATACGAGTGTCATTTAAATTCAGCGCCAAAATAGTCGGCGACTCTCGGCAATTCTCGGCTGTTGCCGAGAGTACTTCAAGAAACTTCGTGACTCTCGCAGATATTCGAAAACCAAAATTGTTTTGTTGGCTGTTTTGGGTTGATACGAGAAAACATTTTGGTTAAATGTTTTGTTCAGTTGACCAAATTCGTTTGCTTCAATCAAAGTTTTCGGTTGAATCGTTTTGTTGATTCTAGAAAATATTTCATTGAGTGTGTCAAAAAGAATTTACGCTGAAAGTTCTTGAGATAATATTAAATAATTTGTATTATTTGAAAACATTATTTTATGAAAGAAGTGCATCAATAGTGCGGAAAATATGAAATAAAAAATATTCTGTGTTCAAATGAGTATATACATATATGTGTATGTATGTGCGTAGACTGAAATCACTAAAAACACTCAGTTTTGTAATCTAACTTAGCTTACAACTGACAATCTTTGTATCACGACTGTCAAACCAAAATAACTCTTTACTTCAGATTATCATTCTTTTTAAAAGTTGAATGATTGTTTGATCCAATGATTTTTGGAAAAAATAAATACCCTTAATTCCCGAAAACCCCTGCGTAGCAATCCTTTAGTCAAATTGATTTTAGTTTTACAATTATGATGCGCCATATTAGATTCTCTATTTTTAATTTTCATATTTTGACTTCGGATTTGAAATCAGCGACGCGAAAAATCACCAAGTCACAAATTTTAGTGATATCGGTTTAATTTTTACAATTATGATCCGCCATATTGGATTCACCATTTCTACATTTGATATTTTTAGTTTGCATTTGAAATCAGCAACCCAAAAAACCTTTGAATACTCTGCATGATGAGATTGAAGAGCCGGATGCAATAACCACCTTCGCGCTCGAACATGCGGAGAAATATTGTCCGCGGAGCAAATTTTAAGAATTGTTCAAATTTGAATGTTGACAGTCCATACTTGTAGAGAATTTTATTGCGCATCTTGTTTTTATGGGAACGAAATTCGAAGATTGTTTCGTTAGTCGTGTCTTCGAATTAAGGACTTAGATGTCTCGCTAGTTATTTTGCTTTATAATCAGTTCACGGTACAACCTTCTCTCATCTACCTGAAAGGTTCGATTTTGCTGCCTTCTTGCACTACTTTTCTTGTACCAACGCCGTCTAGCAGTAAGAACATCAAATCTTTGCCTTTTGTGAGCCTATATTCTCATCCAATATTACTGGTGTCAATTGCTGACATCCATATCCAACCTGATTTTCCATGGTGGATCTCGTTCCCTTCATGGGGCGAAGACTGCATTTGTAGGTCTAGTCATGCGGCCCAACGTTCTAAGGGCTGCTACAGCTAAACAATACACAAACGTTTGCACCTCTAACGTAGTATTTGTTACGTTCAAATGCATAGGTAAAACCTTGCTGTTTATGTATTCTATTAGTGCATGCAGATCCTTTGTGATGTACATTTTGGGCAGAGAATGAGTTTGTGTCGGTTCTACATGTTTGAAATCTAGTAAAGCACGAGCAAAATTCCTTTCAAGGTGCTGCAGTTTATCTGGAATTTCGCTGTTTACATTAGCGTTATTAAGGTCCTGATGTAGTTATAGTGGATCCGGTACTTGATCTTCATTATCGATAGGAAGCTGCTGTTCTACTTCCATTTTGATGGCAGCTATTTTAAAAGCTGAAAGCGATCTGTTTACAGATGTTGAGCGTTTTTGTTCCTGTAGATTCTGCTGCTGCTGCCTCTGATTGAATTAGGCAATCTGCCTCTGAAGGATGTTGCGGTAATGGATCAACATCAGGTTGCAGAAGTACACTAATTACTGTTGCTTGTTTATATGATGTAGTATCCTTTAACTGATGTTCATTATCGATGTTTATCGACGTCAAGTTAACCCGTCGTTCACTCTCAATTCCTCGCTACTCTGAGCTAAGTAGATTATTCCTAAAATCCTTCACTTCAGCGACAAGATCCTTACTCCTTAGTTTGCAGTGAACTTCGTCCTGAATTGGTATCCATTCTGGCTTTTGGTTTCATAATTTGCACTTTGATAATACAAAAGCACGAATTCCTCTTTCATTGTGGTATCCAATTTGATGCTCTTCCATGGTATTTCTATTGAGGTGGTTGGCTGTAAATTTCTAACGCTGGCCAAAGCATCATCAGCAGGCATACTTGATGTTTCACTGTTTACCGTTCGTCGCAGATGTTCTTGCTGGCCAACTTTTTGATTTGTGAGATCTGCCTGGCCATCTCGTAGCTAACCATCTCCAATGTTGCGAAATGTTTCAAAATGTTGGAAAGACTTTCCATGATAATTTCTGGGTTTTGGTGTTCTTCTTAGTCCCTTTTCTCTTCGTTCTCTGCCTGTCTGTAATGGAAAACCTTGTCAGTAGTAATGCTACAGCCATCACAGCCGCAATCAGTAACATTAGTGCAAACAAATAGTTTAACAGTGATTACATTGATAGATAAATGAAACTTGTGGATGATATCCTTGGTGTAAATTCTTCGCAAGATATGATTTTCAATTTAACAGCAACAAATTCAAATGAAACCGAAATAATTGTCACAACTGCTTTTAATATTAGAGTGGGTTGCTTCAGTAGTTTAGAGGATGACATTTTGGAGTCAACGCAGTTGTATGATATAAGAAGTTCGCTTGATCTTGAAATTACAAAGCGCGGCAGAATGCTTTCTTTCGCCTTTGGGGTCGAATAGATTTATTTCCTGTAATGTTCGTACAATATCTGATTACCTAGCTAACTGTAACTATCTATCTAAATACAAGCCAGGGTATAGCGTAACAGATTTTGTTTGGGTTGGTATCAATTCATTGAATTCAGTTCATCACCTAAATGTGACTGCCCCTGTCAAAGGTTCTGATCACTTTTTAGCATGCGTTGAACTCGGAATGCATTTTCGTGGGATAACGTTTCTTAGCGACTTGGGTATGAAGTACCAGTAAATGTCCGGTGGGGCACTACAGTTGTCCTCAACACAAATAAATGTGTTCTCAGTGATAACACACACAGAAATATACTGTAAATTAAAGGACGCTCTACTTTGCTTTAGCAGTGTTACGTCCTACCTTTTGAGGCCATTGTGAATTTCCCTTGGAGCCAACGATAATTGGACGAATAAGTAATGTGGTTCATTGCTGCTTTTATTCTTTTTTAAACCAAACCGTGATTCGACAAGCGTCTTCATCAGCAAAGCAAACAGTATAAAAAAAATTATTCTTTGGACAGTTATATCTCTTATACTTAACTCAAGACAAAATTGAAATTTTTGCAAACGGTTTGAATTATATTCTTCTATACATCTCTAATTTTCAACCTAAATGGTAACAACTGCTCAGATTCTAAAATTGAAAGTGTATAAATCTAACTCGTTTTCTGTATGGGACCCATTCAAAAGGTACTGTTTTCAGTAGATAATATCTACCTTCACAGACACAATATTGGGTTAAGAATTGCAAGGTCGTTGCATACTAATGTCTTGTATGTACTGAGATAATTTCAGAAGATTCCTAAGGAAAGTGAAATCTCGCATGAACTACCTTAAAAGTTTTATGTAAAGAAAACTTTTGGGGTTAAATATTACCCAAATTTATTATTTTGTATGAATGAACAAATAAACAGCACGAATATCAGTTGTTATAAAATATACTTTGTTATACCTTGCATTACCAGGTTAGTACTGTCGATATTTAATAGGTGAACCAAGTATTCGCACTTTATTTCGTCTTCCTCTAGATGAAAAAAATCGATTTAAAATGAAGTTTCAACCTTTTGCACGCAATAGGAAAGTATAATAGAGAAGAATTGAAAGTAATATTTTATAAAACTTACCCGAAGGTGCCCATTGTTGTACAATCTATTTCGAATACTTTTAACCAGATGAAGTGCATCAGAAAATATAAATATTTTCCTATCGTCGCTGCAAGCATGAGTGAACCAACTTTTGATGCTTTCAGCTGAAGCATAACAGCCCAGGACTTTCCACATTTTGTCGTTGGTTGTTGCACCATCTCCTATCACTCCGTGAATTGAAGCACCGGCTTTTTCCAAAAGGCATATTGCCTTAATAATAAGTTTTTCTAATTCATTAACACAAATCGCATTACGAGAAGCAAAAACTGCGATTAGTTGCATGTATTTTTCCGTAAGTGACTGGAACATTGGAACGAGACCATGTGTTGCCATGTTATTCATATCTGAACCCTGCGGCCCATCTTCACCATAATCTGCTGTGCCAGTGTAAGTTAAATTTTTTGTGGAAACGGCTATACCTTTTCTGAGACTGATTTCATCTGAGAGCAGTACGCCATGGCGTTTCATGATGTCTTTTGATTCAAATTAGTTATTTAACACCTGAAAAAAGGCTTCGGCAAAACCGAAACTAGTTCCAAGAATAGCGATGTAGTCTCTAATAGTTTTTGTACATGGTAAAAGAAGTACCTCGTTTTTTCTCAAAACCTCATAATAGCTGTTAGATCTGGTATTCATTAGCATGCATAGCACAAGGAACTCTTCAGAATATCGACGACCATATGTACTCGTTTTTTTAGTACTTACTCCAATTTTGCATTGAAGTTTTACTCGGGGATTTTTGGGGTCGCTGCATCTGAATCTGGACTCAAAATTTGAAAATTCAAAAGTTGTCAATGTATAAGCATCGACTTTGTTTTGCAAGATTACCAAGCATCTCTTTAGCTGTTTCCCCAGATATACCAATTGCTGTCTTTGCTTTGGACTTACTCTCATCCTTCTCCGTGTAAATTGCGTAATTGTAAACGTATCCCGTTACAGATTCACAACCTTTATATAATTTTATACCAAAACGAGCTCGTTTCTTGAGGTTACATTGCTTGAAACTTAGTCTTCCTTTGTATCGTAAAAGCGCTTCGTCAAATGAAATATATGCCGTCCCGGTCGGTAAACTGCCGGAAATCGATCCGCCGAGAATTCGAGAACGGGTCGAGTCTTTCGAATCTTGTCTGTCGACTCTTCATCGTCATCCACGAAGTGCAGAAATCGCAAAATGATCTGAAATCTGCGAAGGGACATACACTTTGCGAAAAATGGTGTCTCTATCATGGGATTAGTCGACTAATACATGACGTAGGATGGTTTTTTCACTATTCCCATCAGTATTATAAGTGCAATGAATGCATACAATTCATAACGTGTCAACGAATTCCATTTCAAGATCCTAGATTGCAGCTTCAATTTACCGGCTTTACGTAGAATTTTTAATTTCTTTCCAAAATATAGATTAATTTCGGCACAAATTGGATCAAGCATATCTTCAGTGACAATTATGCAAATACCTTCAGAGCAGTTTTGTCTGCGTCAAGATTCACAGATGGGTGTACCGCTGCAGTCTTATCAGTGAATGAATGAAACTACGGTGCCTCGAGAATAATGTAACAGTAACACATGGAAAGAACTGGAAGAGTATATGCTATACTATACGCTACTAAATATGGACAGACTTTACCATCGAAAGTAGATCCTACTGTTGGCTTCGTAGAATTTACTAAACGGTGTAGAAGATCCTACTGTTTGCTTCGTAGAATTTACTAAACGGTGTAGTAGATCGTACTACTCCGTTTAGTATATACTACGAAGCCAACAGCAGCATCTACTTTGTATGGTTTAGTCTGTCCATTGCAAGGGTTGGTTTAAAGCCACCCGTCAATGGCAGATACTCGGTTCCGTATACACATATATATACGTATCCGTATACGTATATACATGGGTATACGTATATGGTTTATGTGCAAAATGAATGCCAAACATATATCTGGGCGCCAGCCAGGCCCCTGTAACGAAGATAAAAAAAGAAAGATTTAACCCGGCGAAAATACGTCTAAAAGATTCTCGAAATCATTAAAAAAAAAAGAAACCTAAAAGGAGAGAAAAGCTAAAGAGCAAGGAATCTCGGGGGTGGTTCTTAAAAATCCAACGGCACTGATAAATTGAATAATAACAATTATTTTATTTAGAAGAGAGAACGGAACTTACATTTGTTTCCCCCCTTTTGATAAAACAAGCAATTACTAGTCATTTACAGAACTAATGCGACCACGTGGCTGATGGCAAGAAAAATCCCGTAACACGCCATTTTTCGAAAGAAGCGAACCCAATATGAACTAGAACGCGAAAGGCCCTACGCACTGACTCCACTACTATTGTACATGCACAAAACGAAAAAGAAAGGAATATAAACAAAGACTTTCAACGAAAAGCACTCCCGGAAGCGGCCAGCGAGGCATCGGTTCGAATCAAACCCCAAAATTCTCCATCTCAGTGGTCCGATTCGCCCGTTGCGTCGCTCGCCGAGAAAAAAAAAGAAAATTTACCTCAGACATCCTCGCAGGTTTTTTTTTTTATCTCTGGCCTTTTAATTTTTAATTATTCTTCCAAGTTTTTTTTTTATTCCTTCTGGTCCTTCAAATCTATTCGAAGCCTCCCAATTTCGGCTCTGACAACCATTGGTAAAAAAAAACGAAAATCAGTGACACATCTCACCGACAAGTCACCAAGAACGAAAGTGAACGTCTTCATGCGACGCACCAAGACCGTGAACACTCAGGAGCATTAACATAAATCCTATCGGCATACCTAAAATTACGATTTCTACGCTAAATACTAAAACTTACATCGGAAATCTAAGGGTTACCGAATTTCAACTACAGCGCGCCTCGCAGGCGAACTACGAACTAAATGGTCACTAGCAAAGATTATAAACTATTTGCCGCAAGTGAATAGTAACAATGTCCAATTTCTCATAAACAACTCTAAATCTAAACATAAATCCCCAAGATTCATGAAACTTTGACAAGAGAAGGTTTCAGGAACCTTGGAAAGTTTCCAACTACAATTTGGCGGGAAAATTCAAAAATAAGAAATGAAACGGAACATCGCATGAGGCCAGTTAACTAAATTTACGCGGACCTAGGCTCGAGGATTTATAATAATTATGTCATGACGTGCCAATAAACTAACCTCGACCAGACGCAAGCGCGCATGCGCATAAACTTACATGGGACCTTTCGCGCATTTCGAACTTTTTGTCTGATGAAACCTTTCATAGGTACTTGAATACTTTTATGCTAGATGAAAGGTTCCATGGATACATAACCCTAAGTAAATTCTAGGTTAACAATCTGCATAAGTTACCGGATTTACAGTTTTCAACGCGCGGGATGCTCGGTAGTCTTTCGCAATGCGGTCGGATTTCGAAGTTGAAGTTCAGTTGATAGCCCAACCAATGACCGTTGAAACTGCTCTTATCAAATTTGCGATCAGAAGTCGTAAACTCCCTCAAGATGGCGTCACCTATGTAACCATTCCAGCGTATCAGAACCTTGGTAATCCTTTGACATAGCGGCTCAGCCCTGGTTGTCATGCAGTCGTTAGCTTGTATCGTGTATGGTGGATTGCACACCGGATGTCGAGGAATATACCGCTGCATAGTGGAAGATGGCGATCAGAAATGAGATCACTACTGAATTTTCGGGGCCCGCCATCTTGTATTGTGATCAGGAAGATGGCGGCGTAGAGTAATAAAACCATGATTGGTGGCGGATCTCTGACTCAGGGTGCGTTGCCTAACTCCAAGGAGCCCCTTTGCTGCACCTAGCCACCCTTGGCTTTCTTGAACTTGATGTTCTAGTGACGTCACGCCTTGCTGAAATGGCGCTCAAGGACTGGTGGGGATGACGAGCAGATACGGTGCTAGTTATATGGAGCGTTCATGGCCCGCCATCTTGGATTGAAGCCGGTAACCATGGGAACGTGGGATGCTTGGACTATGGTTGGTGATAGGTACGTTGGAAACTCCTAGTAAACCTCTGATCGGACGACCCGTCCCTGGCTCCTGTAGTTGTTGTCTTTGATCTCGGTTTTGACAGATGGAGGTTAGGTAACATGAAAGCAAAATTTACGGAGTAAATAATCTAAATGAACGATATCTGACGAGTGCTCCTGGCCGAGGTGACTTCCGCTCTTGGTCTCGATGGATTCAAAATCGCAAAGAAAAAACATCTAATACGGATATCACTTTGAAGTGACAGGTAAGTCAAACTTTACCCTGTCACACCATTTTGAATTTTCCAATTTTTAATTTAGATTCGTAATTAGCGACCTAAATAACATATAAGTAGCCAGATTTATCCAAATCGAGCCGTTTTTTGTATTTTCGTCCGCCATATTGGATTCGTTCCTGAGAAATAGTCTTAATTATTCAATAAAGTCTACGCTTGTAATTGTTAGCTATTCTAGTTCGCGCTTCGACTTTTCTTTTTAACGCTTTTAGTTTTATTTGATCTAAAGAGTTTTTGGAAGCCGGAATACGTTTATAATTTTCTTTTTCTGGTTTTTATAATCTTCGTGTTTCCTGAGAGAAACTTTTTGTCATCCTTCTACATGTTTCCCATCTTTCATAATTAACTGACAGAATTTTGCAATCTGTATGGTGCCATTTGGAAATAAGACTACTTTTTCAAATGGAATTTTTAGGTACATCGGTCAAACATATACCTTCGCAAACTCGCATATCCTAAACTTTTTTTAAGAAGCTCTGGAAAAGATTTGATATCATTAAGAACCATTGGAAGTTTAAATCCATCAACGTTAACTGGCGTTGAATGTACCTCGTATTTTATTTCTCGGGTAGCATTTATTACGAGACATTTTTCCAAAACATGTTTCTCAATTCCGTTCTCGTTGATGTTTGTGGCCAGGGTAAATAAGAGGGCTTCTTCTTCCCCTAAAGATTTA
Organism: Andricus quercusramuli; assembly: GCA_932178445.1. Taxonomy (NCBI): domain Eukaryota; kingdom Metazoa; phylum Arthropoda; class Insecta; order Hymenoptera; family Cynipidae; genus Andricus; species Andricus quercusramuli. The sequence goes on along the minus strand of CAKNXH010002233.1, from coordinate 12,525 downwards.
CTCATGTTCCACGCTTTCGGAACTTCAATGGAACAAACTTCCTCCAACTTGCCTTCACCAGCTATAATACGAAATTCGGATACTAACAGAATATCCTTTTCATTTTTATATCACAAAATTATTATAGTAATTATCAAAGATATTTTCATATAATTACGTTTCAAAGGGAAGTTGAGAGTGAGGTCGGTGTGATGGAGCTAGATCTGACAGTGCTAAATTGCAACGTTGAACCAATCCTGGAACTATCTTCTTCATCATGATTCTCAAATAAATTGTCATTACAGTCGAAGCTTAAATCACATTGCGTTGCTCCATCGCAAACCTGCGATACAGGCTCAAATTCCATATCAGTCTCACAAATCAATACTGGAATTATAAGCTGACCAATCGTGTGATGTATGCTCACTTTCCACGTGGATATTACCATCAACAGTACAAATCAGCACATGCATGATGCAAATATTTTTCGCTATGATTAACAAGCAAATCATTAGAGCAACATTTTAACAGAGTCTGCAGATTTTCAATAGATTCCTGTACTAGGTTGTCGGAATTTTCTGATTCATTCGCTAATGAAAACGTGTATTCCTCAGATACCATTTTAAATAAGAAAAGTTAAATATGTACCTACGTCGTTGGAGAGAAAAGTGATATTCGTTAAAGAAGATAAATCATGGCTTGCTGTATATGCTGAGTGATATTGTTCAATATGAACAGGACTTGGCAGACCATTGTCAATTCCCAAATCTGAAGAAACTGTAAATTTGTTTACTGGAAGTCTTAAGAACATTGATAATTATGTTGTTGAATGGGAATCCATTCTGAGAAGATATTCTTCTTCGGATGGACAGAAATGATCCCATAGTGCAGAAAAATGTTACTTGTTCAAAAAAGCGAAATAAGTAAAACTCTTTATAACAATCGTTTATACACATACAGGCACACACGCTTCAAAGTCAAAAGGGGTTTCCAGCAAAAACATCATTTTGAAATCTTGTCTACAACTCATCGCCATTTCTAAAAAAATCTTCCTAAAAATGGTTCAAATTCATAAAATCAAGATCAAACGAATCGAGAACAAACCTAATTATATGAGATTCGTTGATTGCGTTCATCTAATATCAGATGAAAATATACTTCGCTTTCGAGAGTTTTATGTACTCATGCATGTACTTCTTCCGGAATTGACAAGTAGGAATTGTTCTCCATTTAAAGAAATTTACTCATTTTTAGGAACCATTTTCTTGATTTTGCGATAAGTTAAACATAGGGTTTCAAACATCATTTTCAACTGCTTTCTTCTATGTTCACGAGTTTTTTTTAGACTTTGCTAAACATGGTTCTTTCATAAACATTTTGCAGTGTATCATTCCATTAGCCATCTTCCAATACCTTGCGTGTTCCTTCTGGAGCCACTTTTCAATTGCATGCTTCGAAGTCATACGAGTCCCACTTTTGGCAAGCATATCAGTTTTCTCGTTGCCTTTAATGTTCTCATGTCCAGGAACCCATACCAAGTTGACACAGATTTTACCGGAAACTTTGAGAAGTTTTTTTTGGTAACGTCAGATACGTCTGGGTATAAACTTTTCCGATTGGAGAGCTCTCGAAGCAGCTTGACTGCCGGAGCAAATGTACTGGGTTTCATCCCAAGTGCTCTACATCCAGAGCCAAGGAATACCTTGAAGCCGTCTGTATACCAGACGAGACAACCCGTTGTTAATAAATTGTTTTTCATCTGTTTGTCATGCCGATCCTCTGTTTCCGGGAAGATCACCTTGAAGGGCTTCATGAACGAGCATCCTTTCAGCATGTTGCCCTTTGGCAACACATTAGGCCCTATGCCTAATTAGACGGTGCAGCGGTGACATACCTAAGATACCGCTTCGGGGTTGTTCTCAGTGATCCAGGAATTGTCAGACGGAAGTCCCTTTGTATGCTCTCCAGCTGTGTCCTGGAACTAACTTTTCTTGGTCTTGGTATGAAGATTAATGAGGTATACGTCATAATTGATCTAATGATTACCGTATTTCTCCAGTAAACTACCTTGTTTTTGAGTCCCCAGGTTTTTCCAATTGCACCTCTGCAAACCTAAAGGCTGCATTGGCCTTTTCACTGCTGCATCAAAGTATAGTTTCCAGGTTAATTTAGGGTAAAAATGAATGCTAAATACTTGAGTGATGCGGAGAAGTCGACCTTTCTGCCATAGAATTTAGGGTTTACGAGACGAGGTAGTTTCCTGCGTCTCGTAGAAAACAAAATTTAAGTTTCATTTGGTTAACAGATAGGCCACTATCGTTGCACCAATTCTCAACAATGCTGAGAGCATTTTGCATGAGTTCAACTAAAGTTCCTTCATATTTTCCTGTCACCAGTGTGATAAGGTCATCTATATACCCTTGTATATAAAAATCTGATTTATTTAACCTAGAGGTCAAATCATCAATTGCGAGTGCCCACAGGGTGAAGCATAAAACTCCTCCCTGCGGACAACCCCTTCTCGTCTTGGCTTTCACGTTGCAACCGTGGAGCGAAGATTGGGTAATCCTGTCGCATAGCATAGAGCACATCCACATAGTAACCATGATACTTACACCATCTTTCTCAGCAGAATGCAATATAGATTGTCTAGGGGTGTTGCTAAAGCACCATCTATGTCTGGAAACGCTGCGATCGATATATCTTCTGTTCGTCCTGCTTTTCTAATGGGGGAAGTAAATGCGTGAAGTGCGTTAATGGTAAAGTGACGGATAGAATGATGGATGTTAGTTTTTAGGGGTCAGTTTTAAGAAAATTCTGTAAGAAATGAGAGTGTGAGCAAGTCAATTTTTTAAGGCCAGCAGGCTGAAAAATAAACGTTTGTCTATATTTCCCTCCTCATTTACAGGATTGACTTCTTTTTTCACACCAATAGTTGTGAATAATTTATTTCCCAATTTCAGTAGCGAGTAACGTACAGCGTATACGACTCTGCCGTCATGAGATAATCATAGACGCCTTACGTTTTAGCATTCAATAACTCAAAATTATCTTAAACAAATCGCACGCGCCGTCCCTCATTAAAATAATTAGTAACATTATACCTAATACAATGTTGCAAAAAAATCACAAGTATACAGAAAGGAGCAGATAGCAAGCTGGATTATGGATCTATTTCTCAACATTACACTGACATAAAACAATTCAAAAATTGCTCTTGATTGTCTTTTTCATGATTCGTATGAAAAGCAGATATCAAAAGTATGTAGCAGCATAATTGTTGCAAATTTTGTACACACTCTCTTCCCACCATGTAACCCCTTTCCAGCTGTACTTTTCGGATTAAAAAGTCTAACCATGATCTTTGATTTATGATTAGATTGTCAAAAGTGCGTAGCAACATGATTGCTGAAAATTTTGCCTACCCCTTACCCTCCACCATGTAACCTCTTTCCACCTTACTTAATCATTTTCCAAAAACGGTGTACAGCCGGCCGTAGGAATATCGTCTGCCTCTTATTATAGCAAAAGTGTATTAAGTAAAAAAGAAATTGGTTAGATTTTTTCAATTTTAAAAAGATCTTTCTGCTTTAGGCTATGACAATGCATCTGATAACAAATATCCGAAGCAGAAAAATCACGAATTTTTGGTGACGTAGGTGACGCAGCTCATTAAGAAGAATGTTACCTAAATGCGTTCTTTTATTGTTTCCATTTATGATGTTTCCCATTCATATAAACAATTTTCACTAACTGAATTAGGAGAAACATGGCACATACAAATAATGAGAGAGCGCGCATGGGTAATATTCTCAAATTTATTTTAAAAATAGAAAGGCTATACTATTGCGATATTTGTAAATAGGCTACGTCACCTACCCCAAAAAAGCATTCATAAATTTTTACTTCAAAATTTCAACTCATCACAAAATTTAGAAACTTGATCCTAAAAATTACACGTGTTATAATAAGAAGGTAAAGATATTCTCATAGCCGGCCGCGAACAATCTTGTAAAATGATTGGGTGAGCTGGAAAAGGGTTGTTGGGGGGAAGGGGGGGGGGTAGAAAAGATGTATATGAATCATTCTACTACATACTCTGAATAATGTAATGATAATTGGAAGTAAATGGTTAGACTTTTCAAATCCGAAATGTAGAGCTCCGTGTAAGGCAGTATATTTGCATTTGATAGTAGTTGAACGCAAGCAACGAATCTCGTATTTTCGGGTGCGCAGAAATTTCCATTCTACAAGTAAACATTCCTTATAATCATATTTTATATGATAGTGGACAGCCAGGGAGAGTTCTAAATCTTCGCTTGGAAGCGCATGTACGTGTGAAACCTCTAATCTTCTAGATCTATGATGAAGACAATTGTTAGGCATTGTTGGATTGTTTTTCATCAGTGTGATTATGAGAAATCGTTCCACAATTAACCATATTTTTGTTTTCCTTCCTATATCTTTATGATTTTTTTTTCTCGCAGAATTGTTTTCCTTGCACCGAGAAATATTATAGAACTCTGAAGCTTTGCTTATCGGACCAAAGATGTTTGGCTATAAATACAGCACTAGCTTCGAATAAAATCTGGACACATTTATTGGTATAACGTCACTGATTACTTTAACGAGGTACAGCGCGCGATATTTGTTTAAGATTATTTTAGCTAATGAATACTAAAATGAAAATCGCTTCTGATTATCTCAAGGTGTCAAAGACGTATCCGGTGTATGTTGCTCGCTATATGTGGTGGATACTGAATAGTTTTCGAAATGGTGAAATGAATTATCCACAACTATTGGATATGACAAAGTCAGTCCTATCAATATGCCTATACTAAAGAATATGAAAGTTGGTTGCTCTGCTTGGAATGTAGAAAATAAATCAGGATGAAAAGGAGGAGATTGATTCAATTAAGATTTGAACAATCAGTTTAGAAGGAATAGAAAACCCAGTGTTTTTTCAACTTAGTATATATGTGAGAAAGGTTGAGTTATAAGATTCTTCTCAAAGCTTTTCAAGCGTCAGATTCTTTTCAAGGTTACATATCGTAGTTTGGTAAACGATTATTAAACTGCAAAATCAACTTTATTATCTATAGACGTGAGAGAGTATTTTTAATTCTTGAAACTGAAATAAATTGTTACTATAGTAGATTTGATGCTTTTACGATGATTCATTATGATAAATTAAAATTTTTAATTTTAGAGCAATTTCGGGTTTCAATCGTGTCCGATACTATGAATTTTGCCGACGTTTCGTGAACATTGCAGTTCACTTCTTCAGGGCTGACCTGAAACTGAAGAGTAAGGTTATGTTGTTGTTATATGTGTATTCTCTACGATGCCTGTGTTTGGCCAGAGCGTCCCATGGTGGGGACTGGTCGAACATGATTGGCCAATCAAGTATTTTTTTAAAAAACCGGGAGAACGGGAAGCCAAATCGGATTGGTATTATATCCATTGCCCCTATTGATGATATTAAGGTGTTTCAAGATTTCGATTGCTTCTTTATGTTTCCTTCACACGTTGGCTCATAGCCCTCCCGGTTTGTTCAATATAAACTTCGCCAAGAGAACAAGGGATTTTATATACCCCCAGATCACTGAAAGGTGCTTTTTTATCTTTAGGGTTGTTTAGAAGTTGCCCTATTTTTGCAGGTTGTTTAAATATAGTTTGGAGATTATGTTTGTTGAGAATTCTTTCTATTTGTTCTGTAATACCTTGGATGTAGGGTAGGGTGGTGGTCGTTTTTCTCTCTTTTTCTTTAGCAGGTTGTGTTCAATTATTTTTTTGAGTGTATTTTCTTATCGCTTTATTAATTTGTTTGTAAGAAACCATCCTCTCAGTAATAAAATGATTCCAGCCTTATCTAAAGGACATAACTTTGCAGTAGCTCCCTCAAAAATCTCGAAAGAAGAAATTATCAGTAATTTGGAATCCACAACCAACATCTTACGCCAAGCCCAACTTCCCCCCTCAAACTTAACAAAACAAGAAAAAACAGCAATTAAGGAACTCAGTCATCATCGTCGTGGGTATGGAGAGCCCACACTAGCAGCACTAATAATAAATAATCCACCTAGAAACACTACCCGAATCGGGTAGTGTCACGCCTGCCCCGAAAGGGAAATGGCTTAGCGGTATAAAAAAAAATATCAGAAGAAAGACATAATATTACCCGCCGACAAAGGCAAAACAACAGTCATAATGAATAAAGAAGACTATAACAACAAAATTATGAACCTTCTAACTGACGATACATATGAATAACTAAAAGAATACCCCACAAAAACAATAGTCAGCAAAACGAAAAACCTCCTAAAAGGCTTAAAACTTGACAGCAAAACAATATCTAAAATAATATCTACTAACTCCATCTCTCCACAATTTTACGGTCTCCCAAAAATTCACAAAAATAACATTCCAATCAGGCCGATCGTCAGCGCAATAAGCTCACCAACTTACAACCTAGCACACTTTCTTCATCAGAAAGATACAACAGATTCACATTCAACCCCAAGGCATCCTAGTAAGTTTTGACGTAGTGTCTCTCTTTACGAAAGTACCAATCTCTGATACAATCAATATTCTTGAATCCTTTGCAAACCTCCCCTCCAATCTCACACCTTTGATAGAACACTGTCTCACTAATACCTACTTCTCCTTCAATAACCAATTCTACGATCAAATCTCAGGAGCAGCAATGAGATCTCCCATCTCACCTGTAATAGCCAAAATCTTCATGGAAAATCTAGAAACTAAAATCTTTAACAAATCCAAGCTTAAACCGGAATATTGGTGCCGTTACGTTGACGAAACTTTTGTCATCTGGGACATGGACTGGATGAACTACACAAGTTCTTCAATTTCATCAATCAGTCACACCCCAATATCAAGTTCACCACGGAAATTGAGCAAAACGGAAAATTGCCTTTCTTGGACGTGCTAGTTTACAAAAGATCTGATAACACATTAGGACATGAAGCTTACAGAAAACCTACCCATACAAACAGATACCTACATGCCTCCTCCCACCACCACCCATCTCAAAAGCAATCGGTCATCAACTCCCTGGTATACAGAGCTGTCTCCATAACAGATAAAAGACAACTTAGAAAAGGAACTACAAAATGTTGAACAAATCCTAATACAAAACGTTTACACAAACAAACAAATTAATCATCCCCATCATACATATCATCATTTTAGGTGGTATGAATCCAACACTACTCAGCCTTCAGCTGGGTGTTTTATGCAAGATTTCCCCTCCTTCTACAAAAAAAAGAAACAAAATTGTTGACTATCATGGATGGAGAATAGTCATGGTTACAAAACTCATTTCAGTCTTCTTCTACTGCTACTTTTTCTATTACTACTTCTTCTACCTTTTCTTCATTTTGTTCTTCATCATCTTTTACTCTTTCATCTTCTTCAAAGGTGGTTTCACTTCATGATCAACCAAACTTCTTCACGCACCTGTATTAAACAAATTATCCTAAAAGGGCAGGTGAATGAATCATCCAAATTCGTTACCTTTCGATAATCGAGAGACTCAGATTTTTATTTAATACAATAAGATATACACACTTTTCATCTTATTGCCACGATTCTCGCAATTAACACCAAATATGTTAAAATCAATATCTCGACGCTTTTTCGCCTAGTTCTCCGTTCAAGGTTTTTTCTCTAGGAGAAAGTAGTTTGAAAGGGTATCTTGAGTTTCAAGTAAAATATTCATACATGACTTTACAATCAGCAAATATCACATTCAAAGAATGTCATATATAAGTTGTTTTCTATTTTTTTTTTAAATCTGCTTAAGCAAACATTCAGGACTCTTCGGTCAACAAGAAATATTAACTGAAACTGCGACATAAATTTACAGACAGAAGACCTTCCAAACCGTTATTTTTCGGTAACGATGGACTACAACATCACTGCTAAGGAAAAAGAAAAGGAGATGTATGAGGACTACAGAAGGGAGCTGGAGTGATTGTACAAAAAATATTCGATTAAAATAATTGTCCTTGTGATCCGTGCTCTCAGAGATGTGAACCATTTCCATATAACGATTTTCCTATTATCACGGAAAATGTTGTTGGAAAAATATTATCGAAAAATCAATATATTCCAATAACAATTTTCCTTCTCAAATTTTTATTTAGTGCAATTACAGTTTAGCAGTAAGATGGAACGTTTTGACCCGATTTCGGATTACATACAATATCGTATTTTATATTGAAATTTTTTAAATTAAATGAGTGGCATGTGAGAATTGTGGTTTACACTTGGCTTACAGGTACTACATCATAATTCCGTGATATTGGGCGGCGATTTCCTACTGGAGTTTCCGCGATTTCTTCTGCGGTTAATGCGACAATTGTACCTCTCTTTATGTTTACTTTCGCCCGGGTTCCAGCGTCATCATATATTCCACGGAAAGTACCATTGTTCTCCAATATTGCAACAGCTTCGCCATTGGGTGTTGATAATACAGTACGTTCTTGGGTCGATATAGGCACAAGGGCACCTGATTCTCTCATTCGAATTGATTTATTACCAGGCAATATGCACCTCTGAAGTTCAAATAGCCGGACTGGACCCCGGAATGGATTTATGTGGGGAATAATCCGGTAAAGTCTAAGTTGTCCAAATCCAAGTTGTGCAAGTTTCAAACCTAGTTCATCAGGATAAGGTGGAAGAAGCTTGGCACGTGAAGGAGGCTTACTGGCAGAGAAAGGCCTGACAGGAGGACGAGATGTGCCAGGAGGAGACCTGGATCTGGAACGAAGAGGAGGCTCCTCATGAGAAGAGGGCACGTCAGAAGAACGAGGTTCACTAGGAGAATAAAAAGGTCCACACCAGGGTATACGTTGGCCATTAGGGTAGCAATCGAATTGTATACTAAATTCTGAAAAAAGAAAAACGTAGAAAAAACTTTTTAAAATTAAATACAAGACAGAATAATAAAACGCTGCAATTTCATTAAGACTGTTTGCATCTGCATCCCAAGCAGGGATAGGTGGAAAAGAAATGGTAACACGTTCCGCCAAGGGGAAATCTGTTACACAGACTGTTCTAAAAGAGAAGGTGGTGAGGTGAGAGGAGGAGGGATCCATGACAGCGGAGAGAGGAGGGGAATAGGGATCCTACTTGAATGGCATGCTTACCGGCTAAGAGTAAGAGATTTTGATGCCAAAGGCAAAAGGACAAATCTGAGGATTTCAAAATGAATGTACCTAAGGTAAAGATGGGTCGTAGGTTCAGAAAATTACTTTATTTCTTTGTCGTATAAGCTTGCATGCTTGCATATTTGGTCATACTTGTGAATCGTTCGAATTTCCGATTGCTAGATTTTCAATTTCATTATTTATATTCTACATTGATTTCTATTGTTCAAACTAAATACCAGAATCTGGTTCCTTTATTCACCAGATTCTCTTCTTCGTCTGGTCTGATCTTTTCGGAATGTGGATTAAATAGCACACACTTTTATTCACAAAAAGCTTAAATTGTACTTGAGATTATAGCTATATTATATTATTATATTCACCAATAGAATGAAGTAAAATCGCCAAGGATCCGACCAAAGTAAAAACAATCCTCATCTTTTTCACTTAGAGAAAAAACTGACTATGATATCATTAAAGAATTAATTAATAGTTATGTATATTTTTTTGATAAGTTGATACTTATTGACAAGAATGATTATTTTTCTAAACCTTAAAAGATTTTATCAATAGTGATATCAGTTTTAGCGAGTTGAGTAAATACATATTTCGTCTTAAATAGAGTTTATGAAATATAAATATTTCGGAATAACATGCTTGAGACCTGTATGATCAATAAGATAATGAATATAGTTTGAGCAGAATTCGTTGTACACCATCAACTAAATTAATACATTTTGTTGAGGCCTGTACGGGGTTTTATAAGTTAAAATTTTTATTATAAAATTGCCAACACGTTTTAACTTGATATCAAATCTTTGTCAAGGCATTATATACCCTGACAGGAGGTAATTTCGGACATGTGGAGTAGATATGGATGTTCCTAAATTAATAATATAAATATTACTTTAAGAGGGTTTCAACCAGAATGTAGAATAAGTTAAATCCTTCACTGGTTCTAGCTTCTGGTTAAAACCTTCTCAAATAATTTTAGTTATTAATTTGGGAAACTCCGAATTTACCGTACTCGTCCTAAATTACCGCGTTTGACATAACTGTAAAAGGAAATTATAGGTGGTACAGATTAATTAAATTATAGCTAGACAAGACTCATGATATAGTATTCATCACGAGGGGCGATTCACTCTCGAGTATCAATATTGACCTTGAAATGAGAATTTGAAATATACCGCAACATCATGACGCACTTGCACAGGTAGGCCGTTGGGGCGCCTTACTGCAACGATTCTACTTTGTCACGTCTGAGTGACCCCCCCCCCCCCGCAGCTCATCTCACCCATAACCACGGCGTGACGTCAATTCTCGAAAGAACTATATCAGGAGGCCTTATCACAGAGTTTATGATGTATGATTTACGTGAAGTAAGAACAACGTTGTACAGAGGTGAAGGGATTTCTTGACGGTGTCAACCCATAGGAAGTGTGAAATAATCAACCTGCTCCTAAATATCGGCCTTCTCATTAGCAACCAACCAAAAATCGGCAGCCAAATCCGAATTCGATTCCACCTCGACTTCCAGGCAATGTTCAAGTTAACCATCGACTGTGCCAAAACCCTGGAAATGCTCAAGGCAGCCTTGCTTACAACCCGGTGCAGGGTAATCCGGTGCCAGGTCAATCGTTACCGAATGAAATACAGCAGTTGATTGCGGCGATGACAGCTCTAACGCAGCAAAACGCAGCGCTGATGGCAGCGCGCCACCTCAGCAACATTTGCACAAAGTTTGACCAGACCTCTCGCATAACATTTCCACAGTTGATAACCTTTCTGGAGCATCCCATGCAAAAGTGTGGATTAAACAACTAGAGTCTACAGCAAAGCTATATAACTGGGTAGCCTTTGAAACCGCGAGAAGTAATCTATCGAAGGCAGCTAAAAATTGGTATTTTGCTAATATCGACGTTATCAGGAACTGGTCAAGAATGAAAATACAAGATAATTTTTTTTGACAAGCTACGCCTATGTCGAGTTTTGGGATTTGTACTTAAAGAGATTAGGAAGCAGACTGCCATTGGTTTGTGGTCAAGAGAGTCCAGCACTTACATTATGAGTAAAAGTTTCCTAAATATTGACGATATTTTTAAAAATTTGTTACATTGGAGTCATTGAAAGCGGCGAGAAAGCAGCGGATCAGCACTCTGAGAGATTCAGTGAAAATTTCTCATGATCGACGCTAAAGAGTCTAAAGAGGAAAGCCGCAAGGATTCTAGGTAGTAAATCGGCAGAGACGACGGTCAGCAGGTGTCAACGACACGTAAGAATAGCACCGTCGCGTCGTAAGAAAAATGAATGATATTGTTGTTGTGCAGAGGAAAATGAACCTTACGAGCAATTTTAGAATTTCCTGCTGCGAAAAATGCTCACAAAGTACGAAGATTTCACGGGTAATCTACTTATTTTCGCAGGTTTATCCCCAGATTTTCAAAAATTATGTCAGCCTTAATTGATTTAATTAAGGAGGGTAATGACTTTGTTTGGAGTGAGCGTCAAGGAAAGGCGTTCCAAGAAATTAGAATTGCACTAGCGTCACGTCCGGTTTTAGCATATTTCACGTAAAAGCGGAGCATACTAAATTGCATGCAGATGCATCCTCAAAAGGATTGGGTGCGAGGCTGTAGCAAACAGACGAGAAAAAACAATTACAGCTTGTTTACGCAACCGGAGTTGGAAAATTGGTATTTGGGAAGAAAAATATATGAGGTGGATAATCGACTCTTGTGGATGAACCTCCATGCGAAATAACACGTTGCCGTCGATCAGTGACTGAGTGCGCCTTGTGGAAGGCATATGAATGAAAAACTTCCTCATTTACTACTTTCATGTGTGCTCTAAAGAATTATTGCCAAATAAATATTACCAGCATTGATTTTTATTTGCTTACAGCATTCGGATTTTTCTGCAAACAAAAATAAGTGAGACCGAGCACACAGCAGCAATGGCAGCAATTCGATTATTTCTTCTCTAATTTCAATCATTGTATGACAAAAAGTCTACGAATTATAATGTCCATTTGCTCTTGCACATTCCACAAAGTGTAAAAAACTCTGATCCCTTCGGTCATGGTCAACCTTCCCGTTTAAACATTATAATGGGGTGCTGAAAGTTTTTTTCAGATGGACTCAGTATATTCTAGAGCAGATTGTGAAATTTTATGCACGATTGAGCAAACTAACCACGACAGTGAAGCACGACCTGGATGAAATCAGCACATTCATACGAGAAAATGTTGGTACACTAAAAGAGTGCTCATACAGAAACACTCCTAACATAAAGCCGGTGATTATCTGTTTGTTAATAATAATCTCCATCATATTTGCAGTTTTCGTAACTAAGTGACAGTTGATGTTATGTT
>CAKNXH010002232.1:185442-228305 GCA_932178445.1 Andricus quercusramuli | reverse complement strand
GGAAGTATACCCCAAGCTTTATTTGAAAGAAATCTATTTAAATTTAAAAAAAAATGTACAGAATTTGAGACGATTACTTGGTCTTGTTTTTTGTTTATGTGGTGTTAATTACTACTCAATTTAGATCTTTATACATGTTTATTAATTATTTTGAATTCTTTGAATTCTCTTGAATTGCCTTTTAAAATTCTGTTGAGTTCTAAAACATTAACTTGAATTAAAAATTCTCCTCAGGTTTGTTAATTCCCCTTAGATATTTTTAATCTACTTGAATTATTTTTAATTTCCTTCGAATTATTCAGAATACAGATCAATTTTATTCGATTCAATTGATCCGTTCTTTAAATTTCTCCGAATCTTTGAAAATTGACAGCATTTTTTTGAAGTTATTTGAATTTTTCTAAGTGCACTTAAATTGATCTGCATTCACTTAAAATTTTCGGAATTTATTTGATTATATGGAATTCTCAAGGTATCTAACATAGGGGGAGAGGGGGTGAAAAATTCAGAAAAACACCTTACGTGAATTGTGGATGAACCCTCATTCATTTGTTCATTCATTTATAATAATTTCGTGAATTTATGACTATTCGTGGATTTCGGGAGAGTAAGGGTACGTGGGTTAGCGTTGGCAGATGATAAGGTTGTTATAACTGAGTCAATCGAAGCCTTGCAAAAAATGTTTAGCAAACTGAATATTAACATAAAGAACATGGGCCTCAATATTAAGGTGAATAAAACAAAAATTATGGTGTTTTGAGGGAAAGGGTGAGAATGTATGTAATTTAATATACATCATTTAAAAATGTTCCGAAATATTGTCTGATATTCCCAAATATTCCCTCATTCCTACACATTCCCTCATATTCCTAAATATTCTTCATATTCTTTGTATTTCCAAATATTCCGATATATATGAAAAGTACATGTTTCAACAAAAAACTACAGTTGTAGAAACGTTGTTCTTTCTTGTACAATTTTTTTCACCTGGGGTATTAAATTTATGTACAATTACTGCGAGTTATTTGTTTCATTAACAAATTTCCAAAAATTACGTACAGGAATAAAGGACCCCCCACCCTCTTCCGTAATAAACAAATTGGCATTTGTTCCTTCCACTGTGGGTTGATGATGCTAGTCAAACTGAATTAGCGACCTGCACCTGAAAACGAGTGAAATTGAATAAAATAATTGTTTAACTCCATGTATTTTCCAAAAAAGTATATATTTTTTTCTTTCTGAGGGGGATACGCAACCTGGTGCAACAATTTATGACGTAAGGAAAGGTCGCGGGACAGGTAATAATAACGAGGAAGAAAATATTGAAAAGAAAGTGGGCGTGTGGGGCTTTCAATTTTCATGGTGGAACGATGTCCGGGTTTAAAGACTTTAAAGTTTGGGTTTTGAGCTTAGGCAGGGTAAACTCAAAAGGTGTCAGGGGCCAACTGGGGTCACTGCTTTTGTAATTTTTACTTTCATAGGTACAGGTTGAAGCCCCTCGGCTAAGATTTACGAAACCTTAACGACTCAGCCCCTTTCAGGTCAAATTATATTTTCGAACCTTCTTTATATCCACCATAGGGCTATAAACTATAAACTATTAGGCATGAACTATAAACAGAAGGAAACAAATCCTCGTTTGACTAATTTCATAAATTTAATCCCTTAATCCGGAATCGTGGATTTTAAGAACCTAATTAGGGAATAGTGACTTGAACTGGATAGGTTGCTGAACTGAATAATGAGTAAAAATTCGTATATATTTAATTAATTAATTAATCCTTTTGAAAAATTTAAGCCCCCCATTTATCATACCTTATTTCATTTTTATGAAGAAATTTTAAACCATGTGCCTTTCATTGTTGGGTCCCCTATCCAACGTAATTTTTGCTGACTACATTTTTTTCGAGAATATATTTACAGGTCAATTAAAGTGGTTCAATTTTCAAAAAAGTAGTTTCGCATTTTTGACCAAAAAAGATGGAATCATAATTAAAAATATAATAGTTGATATTTTAACCAAGGGAAGATTTTCATTTTGAATCAAAAACAGTTGGATTGAACAAAAAATAAATTAATTAAATTCAACAAAATACTTGAATCTTCAACGAAGAAAGATTCTTCAGTCAATTAAGAAAAAAATTCATCCAAAATATAGAATTTTCAAATCAAATAAAATGTATTTTCAACCAGGAAGATTAATTTTGTACTGTAAACGACGAATTCTCAACAAAATACATGAATTTTGAACCAAAATGTGGAATTTTAGATCTAAGAAGACGAGCTTTCTACAAACCTGTTGACTTTTCAATCAAATAATTACATTTGCAACAGCAACAAAATAAATTTTAAACCAAGAAGAATTATTTTCTACTAAAAAAGTTGAATTTATAACAAAATACTTTAATTCCTAACCAAATAGTTGAATTTTCTGCTACGAAGATTAATCTTCTAACAAAAAAAAAAGAAGTTCCGACAAATTACATCAATTTTCAACCAAATAGTCGATTTTGAAACTACACAAAATAGTTCAATGTTCATCCTAAAAATATGAAGTTTTAACAAAAAAGTTCATTTTTGATCAAATAGTTATATTTTAAGTTAAAAAAATTAGTTTTTAATCCGAAAAAGGAAAGTTTTAACAAAATACATAAATTTTGAAACAAAAAGTGGAATTTTAAAGATAAAAAACCAAGAAGATTAATTTTCTACTAAAAAAGACGAATTCTCAACAAAATACAAAAATTTGTAACCAAATAATGGCATTTTCAACCAAGAAGATTTTTTTTATCAAAAAATAAGAATGTTCAACGATTTACATAACTTTTCAACAGAATAGTTGATTTTTAAACTAAAAAGATCAACTTTTACCCAAACATTGAACAGTTGAATTTTAATTTAAAAAAATTAATTTTTGATTTAAAAAAACGAATTTTTTATAATATAGTTGAATTTTATACCATAAAATTAAATTTTCAAGATGGAAAGACGAATTTTCTACGCGAAATAGTTAAATTTTCAACCTAAAAATATGAATTTTTAACCAAAAAGTTTATTTTCAATCAAATAGTTATATTTTAAGTTGAAAAGATTAGTTTTTAAACCGAAAAAATAAATTTTTAACAAAATACATCAATTCTTAACCAAAAATTTGAATTTTCAACCAAGAAGATTATTTTTCTGCGAAAAAAGACGAATTTTCAACGAACTACAGAAATTTTGAGCGAAATAGATGATTTGCTAATCTAAAAAGTCCATTTTTAACCAAAAATGGAATATTTAATTTCCACTTTACAAAAATTAATTTTGAATGAAAAGAAAAACGAATCTTCTACTAAACAGTTAAATTTTCTACCACATAGTTAATTTTTCTACTGAATTTTTAAAGTTTTTAGACAAAAATACGAATTTTCTGTACAAAACCGTTCAATTCTCAAGTATAAAATATGAAAATCCAACAAAAAAGTTCATTTCCAATGAATTGGTTAAATTTTCAGTTTAAAAAATCAATTTTTACCCCCAAAAAGAGCAAATTCAACAACATTGTTCAATTTTCAACCAAAGAGATTAGTTTTCTTTTGAAATTTCAAAATTCAATTTCAAGCAATTCGATTTTTACAACAAAGTAAACAAATATTGATGAAACGTTGTACAAATTTTCTAATTGTAGAAATTTGTACTTTATTGTTAAGTGTTTTACTTTTCTACAATGAAATACAATGAAATAAAATATACAGTAAAAAACAATACAATTAATTTATGAAGCAAAATTCAAGCAAAATCAATTTTAATTTCAAGCAAAGTTTTAAAAAAGTAGTTTAACTTTCAAAGAAGGAGTTGAAAAGATGTGAAAAGATGAATTTTCAGTAAAAAATACAATGGCTGATATTTCAACAAAAAAAAAAGATTTTAATTTTGAATAAAAAACAATATAATTTAACAAAAAAACAGACGAATTTTGTAACAAAGTAGTTGAATCCTCAACCGAAGCAGATTAATTTTGAACCAAACAGTTGAATTTTTAACCAAAAAAAAAGACTTTTTACAATAAAAAACGAATTTTCAACCAAATGCATACATTTTTAAGCAAATAGTTGAATTTTCAACCAAAATATATTTAAAAAATAACTTTTTATCCGGAAGAGGAATAAAAAAACTTGCATTGAAAACCAATCATTTTCAATTTATAAAAGCGATTTAAAAAAAACAGTTAAATTTTCGAGTCAAAATGATGAAATTTCTTCAAAACAGATAAACTTTCAATCCAAAAATATATTTTTTCAACAAAAAAGGTTATTTTCAAAAAAACGTTGAAACCTTAACCAAAACAGAATATTTTGAACCAAAAAATTGAATTTTTAACTTAACAAATTTGATTTTTCACCAAAAAAGAAATCCCCGAAATATAAAATTTCCTATTATAAACAATTAATTTTTTCTGATAAAAAAATTAATTGTGGTCATTTAATTATCTTAATAAAGAATTTTTTCATTAGTTTAAATTCAAGAATTTTCTAGTTCTGATATCTCATAATTTGGCAATTTTCGCAGGACTTTAACTATTCGGGATTTTTTAAATTCGTTAATATTATAAACTGTTCAGGAATTTTATTATTAGAAAAATTTCCAATTTGTGAATTTTACAGCGTGAGAATTTCCTTTTTCGGGATTTTTCAGTCAACCCGAATTTTCACCCCAAAAAATTTAATTTTCAACAAAAAGATGAATTCTCAACGAGAAATCTAATTATTCTACTTTTGGTTGAAAATTGATCGTTTTTAGTTGAAAAAACAAGTATATGGTTAAAAATTCATGTATTTTGTTGAAAATTCAACAGTTTCTTTGCAATTTTTTCGCCCTCTTCACTGAAAAATCTCTCTGAGTTAAAATTCGTCTCAATGTAAAAAAATAGTTTTTTTTTATTGAATTCAGCTGTTTGATTAAAAATTAAAATCTTTTTTTTTGAAATATCAATTACTACTGTTTACGTTCAGAATTCATTTTTTTTTAACCAAAGTTAATTACTTGGTTGAAAATTAAACTTTTTGGCTAACATTTAATTTTCTTGGTTGAAGATTCAGAATTTTAATTAAAAATTCATCTCTGTGGTTGAAAAATCAACTACTTTGTTTAAAATTCGTTTTTTCTTTGGCTGAATTTTTGTTTTTTTCACTGAAATTTAACTATTCAATCTTTACTTGAAAAAATATCCTTTATGGTAGGAATTAATCTTCTTGGTCGAAAATTATTCTTTTTGGTTGAAAATTATTTTTTTTGGTTGAAAATTCATCACGTTGTTTAAAAACGTAACTATTTTTTTGGAAAATTAGTTTCTTCTTACTTTTCTTTGTTGAAACTTATTTTTTATTTGTTGAAACTAATTTTCATGGTTGAAAAGTAATCTTTTTGGTTCGAAATTCAACTATTCCAGTTGAAGATTCATTGTTTTAGTCGAAAATTCATCAGTTCGGTTAAACTTTTTTTTTAATGTACAGAAATACTGAAAATAACATTTTTTCCAACTAAAAATGTAACTATTACATCGTTGTTTGATGATCTTTTTCAGCTCAAATTTCAAACTATTTGATTGAAAATTTGACCTTTTTAGTTGAAAATTGAACTATTTCGTTGAAAAATCGTCGTTTTTGGTACAGAATAAATCTTCTTGATTGAAAATTCAACTTTTTGCTTGAAAATTCAATTATTCCTGTTAAATATTTATCATTTTAGTTAAAAATCTTTTTGGCTGAAAATAAAATTACTTGGTTGAAAGTGAAACTCTTTTGTTAAAAAATCATCTTTTAAGTTTAAAATTCAACTATTCCAGTTGAAGATTCATCAGTTTAGTTACAAATTAATCACTTTAGTAGAAAAAAGTTTTTTTGTGTGAAAAATTAATCTGTTTTGGTAGGAGATTTAAACTACTTTGTTCAAAATTCATCTTTTTTCATTGAAATTCAACTAGCTATTCGGTTAAATATTCATATTTTTGGTTGAAGATTCATAATTTCAGTTGAAAATTCACTTGAACTATTACATTTTTTGTTAGAAATGTAATCTTTTTCCTTAAAAAATCATCTGATTAGTATAACATTTAAATATCCTATTTTTTGTTAAGAATTAATTTCTTTCATTGAACAAAAAACTGTTTAGTTGAAAATTCGCTTTTTTTTTATTTATAGAAAATTCATCTTTTGGATTGAAAAATCCACTATTTGATCAAAATTTCATGTTTTTGGTTGAATAACAAATCATTTCTTCGGTTGGAAATTCGTTTATTTTTAGTTGAAAATTAATTTTTATTAACTGAAGATATAACTATTCCATTTTCGCTTGAAAATTTATATTTTTAGTTGAAAATTAATTAATTTTGCTGAAAACTCGTTTTATTACTTACTTTTCTAACTGCAAATGGAAATATTATAATTTTTGTTTCTGAATTTATCTTTTTACTTTTTTAGTTTAAAATTGAATGATTTTGTTAAAAAAAAACGTCTTTTTTGTTGAAAAATATGTATATTTTTTTGAAAATTTGTTGTTTGGTTGGACATTTAATTTTCTGAAATTTTAACTATTCTTATCTCGGTTGAAGATTGCTTTTTTTTAGATGAAAATTCATAAACTTAGTTGAAAATGAGTCTTTTATGGTAGAAAATTCAACTATTTGGTTGAATATATTCATCTTTTTGGTTGAAGATTCATCATTTCAGTTGAAAATTCACTTTAACTATTACATTTTTTGTGGAAAATTTACTTTTTTTGATAGAAATGTAATATTTTCCGTTAACAACTTACCTGTTTCGTAGAAACTTCAAATATTCTATTATTTGTTAAAAATTAATCTCTTTCATTGAAAAAAAATTTTTAGCTGGAAATTCGTTTTTTTGTAAATAGAAAATTTATCTTTTGGATTGAAAAATCCACTATTTGATCGAAATTGCATATTTTTGGTTGAAAAGTCATCAAAAAATGAATTCTCAACAAAATAATCCAATTTTACACCCAAAAGATTAATTTTCCATCAAAAAAGATACAGTTTTAATAAAATATATCAATTTTCAACTAAAAAAGATACATTTACAAAACAAGAATATGATAGTTCAATTTGCAGTTAGAAAAGTAAATTTTGAACCAAAAAACGAGTCTTCAGCGAAATTAATTAATTTTATTATAAAAATGTACATTTTCAAGTAAAATGGAACAGTTACATTGTCAGTTCAAAAAATTAATTTTCAACTAAAAAGAAACAAATTTCCAACCGAAGAAATTAATTTTTAATCACAATGATGAATTTTCAACCTAAAATATGAATTTTTGACAACATAGTGGAATTTTTCACCCAAAATATGAATTTTCTATCAACAACAAAAACGAACTTTCAACGAAATAGTTTTTTTGTCAACCGAAGAAATGAATTCCTTACAAAAAATAGAGTAGTCAAATTTCTACAGAACAGATCATTTTTTAACGAAAAAATTACAATTCTATCAAAAAAGGTAAATTTTTCACAGAAAATTGAATAATTAAGGTGAATTTTTAACTAAAATGATGAATCTTCAACTAGAAAAATTTAATTTTTAACCGAATTCATAAGTTTTCAACTAAAAAGATAAATTTTCGACAAAAAATGAAATAATTAATTTTTCAGTTGATAAAATAAGTTTTCAACCAAAAAAGAAACGAAGTTTCAACAAAATAGTTAAATTTTCCACGAAAAAATGAATTTTCAACCAAAAAGATCAAGTTTTAACTAATGAGAGAACTTTTCAATAAAAAAAAAGAGGAATTTTTAACAAAGAGTTGAATTTTCACCTAAGACAGATAAATTGCCAAACAAAAATAAAATAGTTAAATTCTCAGTAAGAAAAAATAAATTATTAATAAAATTCAAATAAATTTTCAATGAAATAGTATAATTTTCAACTAAGAATGATACATTTCTATCAAAAAAGATAAATTTACGACAAAAAGTGGAACAGTTACATTTTTCGTTAAAAAAATTAATTCCAAATAAGAAAAACGAATTATGAACAAAAAGATCAATTTTCAACCAATAACATGAATTTTCTATCCAAATAGATAAATCTATAACAAATTGCACGAATTTTCAACCAAATATTTGAAGTTTTAAAAGGGATTTTCAACTAAAAAGATTAATTATTCACGAAGAAGATTATATATTCTCTCACAAAATTCGAATTTTCAATAAAATACAATTGAATTTAAAAAACTAATTTTCAAATAAACAGATCAATTTTCAACCAATAAGATGAATTTTCTATAAAAATAGATGGATTTATAAGAAAGTACAAGAATCTTCAAACAAATATTTGAATTTTTAAAGGTATTTTCAACAACAAAAAAACAACAAATATCCAACAAAAGAGTTTATTTTTCAACTAAACAGGATACATTTTAATAAGGTTGTTTAATTTCCTGCCAAATAGTTCAATTATGAATCAGAAACATGCTTCTTGAGTTTAAAATTGAATTATTTTGTTAAAAAATCATTTTTTTGTTAAAAAAAAAATATATATTTTTTTTAAAAATCTTTTCTGTTTTGGTTGGACATTTATTTTTCTGACATTTTAACCATTCTAATCATGGATGAAAACCGATTTTTTTTTAGATGAAAATTCGTAAACTTTGTTCAAAATGAGTCTTTTTTTTGGTGGGAAATTAATCTTTTGCATTGAAAATTCAACTAACTATTTGGTTAAACATTCATATTTCTGGTTGAAAATTCATCATTTTAGTTGAAAATTCACTTTAACTATTACATTTTTTGGGGAAAATTTACTTTTTTTTTATAGAAATGTAATCTTTTTCGTTAAAAAATTATCTGTTTAGTAGAAAATTTAAATATACTATTTTTTGTTAAGAATATTAATTTCTTTCATTGAAAAAAACTGTTTAGTTGAAAAATTCGTTTTTTTGTAGATAGAAAATTCATCTTTTGGATTGAAAAATCCACTATTTGATCAAAATTTCATATTTGTGGTTGAACATTCATCAAAGTGAATAAAAAATCATTTCTTTGGTTGAAAATTCGTTTCTTTTTAGTTGAAAATTAATTAATTTTACTGAAAACTTTGTTGAAACATTTTTTTTTAAATTCGTTTTTTTTTTCGGTTAGACATTTATTTGTCTGACATTTTAACTATTCTTGTCTTGCTTGAAAATTGATTTTTTTTTTATATGAAAATTCATAAACTTTGTTGAAAATGAATATTTTTTGGTATAAAATTAACAATTTTTTAAGTTGAAGAATCATAATTTTAGTTGAAAATTCACTTCATTTATTACATGTTTTGTTAAAAAATTTACTTTTTATGTTAGAAATGTAATCTTTTTCGTGAAAAAATTATCTGTTTAGTAGAAAATTTTAATATTCTATTTTTGGTTAAGAATTGATTTATTTCATTAAAAAAAAAACGGTTTCGTTGAAAATTCGTTTTTTTTGTTGATAGAAAATTTATTTTTTGTATTGAAAAATCCACTATTTGATCAAAATTTCATATTTTTGGTTTAAAATTCATCATAGTGAATAAAAAATAATTTCTTTGGCAGAAAATTTGTGTCTTTTTAGTTAAAAATTAATTAATTTTGCTAGAAACTTTGTTAAAACACCTTTTTTTTTGTCGAAAAAAAAAATATTTTTTAAAAAATTCGGTATTTTTTTTGTTTGTCATTTATTCGTCTAACATTTTAACTATTCTAATCTTTGTTGCAAATTAATTTTTTTTTTTGATGAAAATTCATTAACTTTGTTGCAAATGAGTCTTTTTTGGTAGAAAATTAATCTTTTATGTTGGAAATTCAACTAACTATTTGGTTCAACATTCATATTTTTGGTTGAAAATTTATCATTTTGGTTGGAAATTTACTTCCCTTATTACATTTTTTGTGCAAAATGTACTTTTTAAAATGTAGTCTTTTTTGTTAAAAAATTATCTGTTTAGTAGAAAATTTGAATATTCTTTTTTTTTAAGAATTGAGTTCTTTCAGCAAAAAAAAAGAGTTTGGTTGAAAGTTTTTTTTTTGTTGATAGAAAATTCATTTTTGGATTGAAAAATCCACTATTTGATCAAAATTTCATGTTTTTGTTTGAAAATTCATCATAGTGATTAAAAAATAATTTCTTTAGTTGAAAATTCGTGTCTTTTTAGTTGAAAATTAATTAATTTTGCTGAAAAATTTGTTAAAACATCATTTTTTGTCAAACAAAAATATAAATTTTTAAAAATATGTTTTTTTGGTTGGACACTTATTTGTATGACATTTTAACTATTCTTGTCTCGCTTGAAAATCGATTTTTTTTTAGATGAAAATTCATAAACTTTGTTGAAAATGAATATTTTTTTAGTAGAAAATTAACAATTTTTTAAGTTGCAAATTCACTTCACTCATTACATTTTTTGTTAAAAAATTTACTTTTTATGTTAGAAATGTAATCTTTTTCGTTAAAAAATGATCTGTTTAGTAGAAAGTTTGAATATTATACTTTTCGTTAAGAACTGATATCTTTCATGAAAAAACTGGTTGAAAATTCGTTTTTTTTTGTGATAGAAAATTCATCTTTTGGATTTAGAAATCCACTATTTGATCGAAATTTCATATTTTTGGTTGAAAATTCATCATAGTGATTAAAAAATAATTTCTTTGGTGGAAAATTCGTTTCTTTTTAGTTGAAAATTAATTAATTTTGCTAAGAACTTTGTTAAAACATCATTTTTTTTGGTTAAAAAAAATATATTTTTAAAGATTCGTTTTTTTGGTTGAAAATTTATTTGTCTGACATTTTAACTATTCTTGTCTTGCTTGAAAGTCGATTTTTTTTAGATGAAAATTCATAAACTTTGTTGAAAATGAATATTTTTTGGTATAAAATTAACAATTTGTTAAGTTGAAGATTCATCATTTACTTTTTATGTTAGAAATGTAATCTTTTTCGTTAAAAAATTATCTGTTTAGTAGAAAATTTGAATAATCTATTTTTTGTTAAGAATGAATTTCTTTCATTAAAAAAAAACTGTTTGGTTGAAAATTCGTTTTTTTTTGTTGATAGAAAATTAATTAATTTTGCTAAAAACTTTGTTAAAACATCATTTTTTCTGTTGAAAAAATTTGTCTGACATTTTAACTATTCTTGTCTTGCTTGAAAGTCGATTTTTTTTAGATGAAAATTCATAAGCTTTGTTGAAAATGAATATTTTTTGGTATAAAATTAACAATTTTTTAAGTTGAAGATTCATAATTTTAGTTGAAAATTCACTTCATTTATTACATGTTTTGTTAAAAAATTTACTTTTTATGTTAGAAATGTAATCTTTTTCGTGAAAAAATTATCTGTTTAATAGAAAATTTTAATATTCTATTTTTTTGTTAAGAATTGATTTCTTTCACTAAAAAAAAAAACTTTTTGGTTGAAAATTAGCTTTTTTGATAGAAAATTCATCTTTTGGATTTAGAAATCCACTATTTGATGAAAATTTCATATTTTTGGTTGAAAATTCATCATAGTGATTAAAAAATAATTTCATTGGTTTAAAATTCGTTTCTTTTTAGTTGAAAATTAATATTTTTTTTTCAACTGAAGATACAACTATTATATTTTTGCTTGAAAATTAATATTTTCAGTTGAAAAAAATTAATTTTGCTGAAAACTTGGTTAAAACATCATTTCTTTGTTGAAAAATATATTTTTTAATTCATTTTTTTTTGGTTGCACATTTATTTTGCTGACATTTTAACTATTCTAATCTTGGTTGACATTTTTTTGTATTTAAATCAAAATTTATAAACTTTGTTGAAAATGAGTCTTTTTTGTCTATTACTTTGAATTATTTTATTATTTAAATTTACCACCATTCCCAATTAGAAGCGATGCATTTTCCCGCGAAATTTAAATAATGTAATTATCATTAATAAAATTAGAAAATACGATTTTTTAAATCCTAATTCAAAACGAATTAAAAATTCGTTAATTTCTGCAAACATTTAAATTTTTTAGAACACTAGGTGGAAGAATCAGGCTTTAAATATAATAGAAAAATGTTAATTTTTACGCTGAAATCAGAATTTCCCAATTCATTTCAATTCGCGCCTTCTTCCAGGGTTCCGCCGTCATTTGAGTTTACCGTCGGCAAAGTAATCCTCATTCTGAAAATCAACAAGTGCCTCTCGTACGTGCGTGGCTTGACTGAAATGAAACGTGGGGGAAGTCCCGTGGAGGGGGCGCCACCACTTCCCTCCTTGAGTCCTTCGGCCATCGTCGGCAGAGTTCGGCCGCGTGTGCGCAGACCGGCTGCGCAGCAGGCGTGGAAATTATACAGATTCTTTGTGCCATTCCTCGCATACCAAAAACAGAGTGGTGACTCTCTCGTTCGTATTTATCAGGGGGGCCCCGGAATAATAACGTGCGAATTTTCGCGAAAAGCCGTGTGCCACCGCGTAGAACCACGTCAGCTCGCCCTGTGGTAAGTACATAAAAAAACCGTCACTTTATAAACGCGACGACGCCTCTCCAAGTCTCGAATACGATCCGGGCGTCCCGAAAGCCTTCGCCACACGACCAAAACTTGAGACTCGAGACGGGACCAATTCCGCTACTTTGCGTCTGCCACTAGCGACTTCCGGCGACTTCAGTCTGCGAGTTGCTCCTACTGGGCTCTTGTCGTCGCTGTCGCTGCCGTGCGAGAAGCGACTTGCTTGCAACTTTACGTTTAGTTTAAACCGAGTCCACCTACCGTTCGGCCACCTCCGTCACTCTCTGGCAACAAACGCCAGCGACTTTACACCGTCTTTACACCTCACTCCGAAGCCGGCTCTCGGTTTTCAATTTTCGAATTCACCAAATAATCCCATTCAAATCTCTCAACCCTTCCACTCTCCCTCCAACGCTTTTTTTCTCCCATAACCTCAAACACCTAACCTCAAATAAACAAGATCTCGAGGCCGTGTTTATCATTTTCCGGCTCCCTCGAGGGTGTGAATTCGAATTAATCCTCGGAGGGGATGTGATTGTTGATTATTATTATGTGTTTTTGGAACCAGTGACATGAGATGTGACGCATCCGTGAACCGCGGGAAAAGTCGAGTGTGATCTGGTTTTCTGTTGTTGCTGTTTTGTTCGAGAGGTTTTTTGTTTGCGGAGTTTTCCTGGACTCGATTTTAGTGAAAGTGTAGTTTTTTTTTGTCAAGTGCGTAATAATCTGAGGCGTACTTTTTGTACTTTTTGCTCCGAAAGGCTATAACGAATTTTTTTTCGTGAGCCAAGCTCGTGAGCTGGACCACACTTTTCTGCCCGATTTGGATGGATACCGTGCATTATTTTTGGAGTGAGTTGAAAACCTTTTTTTTTATTTGATACACAGTGAATTGGCTTCTCGGAAGTCCGCGGTTCTCAATGAGTGATTCAAACTGACGGAACCAGTATTGGGTTTCGCGGCTCGGTTTTCAACAATGGCGAATGTTTTGTGTTTTCCCTTTTTTTCCATCAATTTTTGTGGAGTGTCAAAAATGTGTTATTTTCAGTTTTAATTGTTTCAACAATAGTTCAATCGTTTTTGTTTTATATTATGGAGAAAACTGCTAAATAATGGTTCCTTCATGTAAAAACAGGTATATTAAAAATAAAAGTAAGCAGTCTTTTTTTGGAGTAAATAAACCCGGTAATTGTGTTGAATTGGTGATGTGGAATAGTGAAATTTCAAATTAAATCTTCTTTTTTTTATCGCAAAGGCTTTTTAAACTCATTGCGATTAATCGAGTTCATTGAAAATTAATTTTCAACTAATCATAAACAAATTAATAACCTTTTCTGGAAAGTTTTCTCTCAAAAATGACAATATTTCTCGAAGTTTCAAAACTTGGCATAACCTACAAATTTGTCGTGTTTATTTTTCTGAAAACTGGGTCATTGACAATTTTAAATGCTTGAAGTAGTACAATTGGAATTAATTATTTTTTGCCGTCTAGGCATTTTAAAGAACCATAAACAACTTATAATCATTTTCTGGAAAATTTTCTCTCAAAAATTAAATATTTTATCATTCCTTGAAATTTTAAAACTTTTAATCTGAACTTCTGTCATGTGTTTAATTTTATGAATTTAAAATTAATGTGCTTAAATGTCTTCAGATTGAAAATTTCCGCAAAAATTAAAAAGATGTAACATTTTTTAAATTTAAAAACTTGACATAACCTAAAAGTCTGTCATGTTTATTTTTCTGAAAATTCCAAATCAAATTGTGCAATATTACATTTTTGTGTTTAAAAAGAAACCGTCTAATGTTTGTTAAAAAATGTCAAATTTTTGAATTTTAAAGCCATTAATTTCTATTTGAAAATAATGTGATTTTAGTCCTATAAAGCTTAATCAATTCAATTTTAGATTTAGAATCGTTAAAAATAGGAAAAGTTAAAGCTTGAAACTTTTAAACTAGGCAATTTATAATTTCAAGTGCTTGAAATATTAAAATTATAATTTAATTGTTTTTGTCGTGACTGAATTTTATAGTCAATTGCAGTTGATAAAATCTAATAAAAATTTGTTTACAAATAATAAACAATTTTGTATCATTCCTTGACATTTTTAAACTCGATGTTACCTAAACTACTGTCATGTGTTTAATTTTCTAAATAATAAATTTAAAATGATCATAAATAAATATCTTTAGATTAAATCCTTCAATATTTGATAATTTCAGGTTTGAAATGTTTAAAACTGGATGTGTTTAAAGCTCTGAACATAATGTAAATAGTACTCATAAAAAAATTCGATTGCGTAGAAAATATTATTGAAAGAAAAAAAACTGAAAGAAAAATTACATTAAAAATAATTTTGCAAATAATCGTAAACAACTTATCTCTTTTTTGAAACTTTTCTCTATAAAATACAATTTTTTTCTCATTTATCGATGTTTGAAAAAATGTTGTGTTTATTTTTCTTAATTGTAAATTTAAAATACATATAATTAAATATACTTGAATAAGTAAATATTTCTAGATTTGATCGTTAAAAATTGGGAAATTTACAATTTCAAGTGCATTTGTTTAATTTTCTAAATTTTGCATTTAAAATTAATGCAATAAAATATCTTCGGATTGAATCGGTCAATGTTTGAAAATTTTAATTTTGAAATGTTTGAAACTGGATATGTTTAAAGTTATGGACATACGAATGATGGCAATTTTTGAATGATTGTTTTGTAAACTATAAACAGTACAAATTAAAAAAAAATTAAATTGCAAAAGAAATATTACCGAGAGAAACTTAAAATGCTTTATTTTAAATTGTAGTTTGAACGATATTTATGGACAAAATAGAATTGGAAAAATATTTTGTTTATGAAAATTTCAAGTAAAAAAACTTTCCGAATCAAATACTTTGAAATTCAAATATTAAAAGTGTTTTCAAGTTTTCTAATACAAAATCAAAATTGTTGGATTTTAAAAACTTCCCAAATTGTAATTTAATCCATTTTAACATTGCAGATATAAAATTGCACCACTTTGGTTCAATTTACACTTTTTGGATTAATTAATTAAGAATTGGGAAATTTTAAGTTTTAAATGTTTAAAACTGGTCCAGTTACAATTTAAAATGCTTGAAATTTGACGTGTATAAATTAAATTTATTTTGTTATAAAAAAAAGAATTAAAGAAAATTAACAAAGAAATGACGTTTTAACAAAGTTTTCAGCAAAATTAATTTATTTTCAACTGAAAATTGGAAAACTTCAAACTTAAATCTGAAGATGGTAACGTTTAAAATTTGTGTTTACAATTTTTTTGTCGTAAAGGCATTTTAAAATTAATCGCAATTGATAAAAGTCATTAAAAATCAGTTTGCAAATAATCATAAACAATTTGTAATCTTTTTCTGGAAAGTTTCTTCAAAAATTAAAAAATATTTATAATTTCTTGAAACGTTCTCTAGGAAAGCCTTTTTACAACCCTTAAAGGATATGTTATGGTTTTTAAAATGTTTGCACAATTTAATTGGTTTTGTAAATTACATTTTGAACATTTTCTTTTACAATTTGGTGTCAAAACAGAAGTCGATTTAGCTAGTTTTTCTAGAGAACGGGTCAATTGTAGGATTTCAAATTTAATGTTGCCATAAATCAGATCTCTGAAAACATTATTTTTCTACGATTTTAAGAATCAACATAATATTAATGATAATGTGATTTCAAATAATGTACATTATTTTTATGAAAAATTGGTGTCTTGCAACCTTAAATAGTCTTATATTAAACCCTTTTAAATGCGAAAACTTCAATATTAAATCGTTGCAGATGGTAAAATTTCAAATCAGTTTGCAAATTAGATTTTTTTGTTTTAATTTGCATTTTAGTTTCAAAATTTAGAGTAACCGTGGCAAATTCTGGAAATTCGGGAATATTTTTTTAGAGATTAGTTTTTTTTTTGTAAATAATTAATGAACAAAAGTTAGTTTTAAAAACAAAATTTTGATAAAAATCCAGAGTGCTGTAAGAATCCGACGGAAAGAAAAGGCGGGAATTTGAAATTGTACAATTCTATTCTATTTTTTTAATTTGTTTGTTGACCTCTATTTTTTTTAACGCTATTATCTAATTTTTAATATTCGAACGGAAGTATCCATTACTCGGTCATCGCTTCCAACGACTGGATAAAAAGTTTCAGACATTTCCGAGAAGCTAAATTAAGTATCGATGTCGGAACAATTCACTTTCCCGTGTAGAAAACGATTTCGCGGAAAAACTTTAGTATTGTTTACACTCTTGTCCACCTAGTCATTCTATATCAAGCGTTTGTCGATAATGAATTAATGATTACACGTGATTGATGTCATCATTTTTCGTTCTTTGTAAACATTTGTTTTCATTAATTCATTACCGTCTTTCGAAATTAATATACTTAATTTTGATCTCTTACACTACTAAATTAGGTGTAATTGCATTGTTTTTATTTGAAACATTGCGACATAAGCCTATAAATTATCACCAAAAATTTCAATTGATTTTTGAAATTAGAAAAGATAATTTAAATTTGGTTCATTGCTGATAATAATTACCTTTGGTGAATTACATTTTTATGTATTTGGCTGCAGGTGATGTATTTCAGCAATAAAATTATCGGACTGGGCTATCAAAAATAATTTGTCAGCATTGCATTTGTGACATTACGTAAATTTAATCCGATATGCGTCGCGTTATCATGTAACGGTTATAGGTGTGCGATTCGAGAGACAGGATAGCCGATGGATTCATTATTTTCAAGAGTCAGCTAGAAATCTTAAATTTCTTATCTCTGTTTTTTAACATCAATATTTATGTATAAAAAAAATATCCAGAGGCTATCCTTTCTACTGTTTTTTTTATAACTTTTTTGACTCGTTTTATTCATGCAGTGCATCATTCCAGCTTTACCGGGATGTTGATTGATTTCATAATTTCTTAAATCAGCTTTTTGAAAATCACTGTAAAAAATTTGAAGGTCGAAATTAAATGTACTTTCTTCTGAACTATTTTATGCACTAAAATCATATCACGAAAAAGCTTACAAATCAAAATTAGATTTCCAAGTACCTCTTTTGTCTGTGATCTAAATGAAATAAGAAACAGAAAAAAAGAGATCATTTTGATTCGGATATTAACCCTTAATTGAGAGGCAGTCTTTTTCAGTCGAAAAAAGCCGGAAGTTTTTCAGATTTGTTTTTAATTTTACAATAAATATCATTTAGATTTTCGAGAAAATATGATTGGTCTTGTTCTCAGTATTAGCAACCATCTCTGATAACATTTTCAAGATCATTTTATATAAGATTTTTAAATTAATGTTTGTTCAAAATATAATAAGAAAATACAACTGTTTTTCATGGAAAATTCATCTTTCGGTTCAAAATTCGTCTTCTTGAAAGTTTTACTATTCTGTTAAAATGTAATCTTTTTTGGCCGAAAATTCAACAGTCATGTGAAACACTCGTCTTTTTGGATAGAAAATCTGTTTTTTGTGACTTTTCTTTATGGTAGAAAGTCACCTTTTTTGGTTGAAAATTGATCTTTTATGATTGAAAGTTAATTACTTTTGATTTTAAAAGAGTACTATTATGTTTTTAGATCAGAATTACTATCTTTTGCTTAAAAATCCTACTACTTAGTGGAAAATTATATCCTTTTGTTGAAAATTCAACTATTTTGTTAAAAAGTCATCTTTTTTGGTTTATAATTTAACTGTTTATGAAAAAATTCCTCTTTTTGGATAGAAAATTCGACCTTTTGGATTGAAATTTCATTTTTGTGGTTGAGAGTTAATTAATTTGAATTAAAAAGCCTACTTTAATATTTTTGGTCCAGTATTCATCTCTGTTGGTTAAAAATTCTAGATGTAGGCAAGAATTTAATTAGTTTGTTGAAAATCCAAATATTTTCTTAAAAAGTCGTTTTTTTCTATAATTTAAATGTTTTGTGAAAAATTCGTGTTTTTGGATACAAAAAACTTGACCTTTTGAATTAAAAATTCATTTTTTATGATTAAGAGGTAATCTACTGTGTTGTTGCCAGGTTGTTTTTTGGATATAAAATCCATAATTTTGGATTGAATATACATCTTTTTTGTTTAAAAATTAATTTTTCTTGGTTGAAAATTCGACTATTTGGTTAAAATTCATTGTTATGGTTGAGAGTTCATTACTTTTAATTAAAAAGCCTACTGTTATGTTTTTAGTCCAGAATTCATCTTTGTTGGTTAAAAATTCTATGATTATTTGAGAATTTAATTAGTTTGTTGAAAATTCAACTATTTTATTAAAAAGTCTTTTCTGTTTGTCTAATTTAACTGTTTTGTAAAATATTCGTGTCTAATAATGGCCAATAAATCGTGGCTAATACTTCTACTATTTTATGGAAAATTTCATTATTTTGTTGAAAATTCAACTATTTTGTTGAAAAGCAATCTTTACATCGAAAATTCCACTATTTTGTTGACAGCTTGTTTTTTGGATATAAAATCCATAATTGTTTATCGAAAATACATCTCTTCGTAGAAAGTACATATTTTTTGTTTAAAAATCAATTTTTTGGGTTAAAAATTCAACTATTTGGTTAAAATTCAACTGTTTTTGACTGAATGTTTCATTTTTTTCAAATTCATCTTTTCTGGTTGAAAATTCTGATATTTGGTCCAAAATGCAATATATTTTGATTCGAAATCTGAGGAATATGTTACCTATACATTAATGTTATTTAAAAGAATTTATTTCCCCATTTTCATGAAAAAATCACCCTATTTCTCCTGTTTTGAGAGTATTTCGGGATGTGAAGTCGGAAATCACTTTTACACAATAATTTATATGATATATTTTACCTTATCATTCTAAAAAGGTCAATTCTTTTAAAAAGTCATATAATAAATCAATAAGCATTGAATAATAATTATTATAAACACTTAAAAGTGGCCTCCCTGAAGAAGAACTTAAGTGTAGTTGTTAAAAGAAAATTACGTGAAGTTGTCCCGTCAACAAGCTTTTTTCTGTGCATCACTGATATTGCAAGAATGGTAAAAATGTTAGGACTTAGTTATTTTTTGTCTGAAGTTAGGAGATGTTTTTAGCAGTGTAAGACTGCATTTTGTTGACAATTTGCTCTCTTTATCCAGTCCGCTGACACGCTCTGATCGTATCTCACTCGGCGTGACAGTTCCTAGACTCATTAAGCTGAGCTTCTTTGCTATATAAATAGACGTATGTCCTGCGGTTTGCTCTCCAAGAGAGAAAATGGAATTTTGCGTTGGCCCTGCACAGAAGCTCTCTCTTACCGTCTTTCTTTACCCCTAGTTTCCCCTCTACACAACCCCTACCATTCTCGTCGCGAACTCGATTTTCGCGATTTACTTTTTGGCGGAGACCGTGCCAAATTGTCCGCAGACTAAAATTACCATGAAAGGTGTTCCTCCACGTGGAGAAAATTTATCAGTTAAATTTTACATGATTTAGTTTGACAAATCGAGGACATACCCAACCCATATTTAGTTAAATTTTCACTTTCAGTTTTGTGAAATGAATAAATCTTCTCCGTGCAGTTTACTCCCATTTTCAAGTTTCCGCAATATTATGATCTCTTTAATACCTCGTCATAAACAAGATTCATTAACCAATTTTTAGTATATGTAGAATTTGGAATATTCAGGATGTTTTGTTTCACTCGAATCACTTTACGACCACTCGTAAAAAGTTTCCAGTTCCAGGAAGCCCGCTTCTGTACACGTGTTTCTACTTCACTGATCTTTTCGATTCACGAAAAGTTCACTTTTTTATGCTCTTGGCGAAAGGTCAGATGAGGAAGAAGCCTTTAATGTTCCTACGAAATCAGAGTGGAAAACCGGTCGCGATATATGTTAACTTACATACGAGATTACTTTATTGACAATATATTCCTAAAAATATTCAGTCTTAATGGTATATAAATTCTAATTCCCAAGAGAATGTAGAACAAGGGTATTTTTGGATTTTCGACAATATTGGAGGCAGTAAGGAAACCAATTGCAATTTTTGGAAACTCCGCGTGGGATTCGATTTTCCCGGAAACTGAAAGGTATTTTGGCTCGCGTTTATTCGAGTGCCCTGAGGATGCGTCAGAAACTGCATGAATGAATCTCGTAATTTTCTTGGCAAAATAAACAAAGCATTTTTGTGTCTTGCAATATTTCTTACGGAGAAAATCATAAACTTAAAATAATCAATTATTCTCTGACCGTAGCTGGTCAACTTTAAAAAAGCTTGGAAGTGAATAATTTAGCAATGAGTTTCAAATTTAACCATCAATCAACTTTTTAAGTGTCTTTGCGATGCTGGTTTGTTCAATATTTGTATGCCTTACAAGTTCAACATTTGTAAAAATTAATCCCCAAACTGAAACGCACTATATGAAAAATTAAAACGCATTTATGAAACAATAAAAACTTGGGTCTTCCAGTGTAAATTAATCGCGGAAAAAACGAAACATATACGCGTCTGTGAAATGTATACCCAATTGATAAGAGAATTCTATCTGCTAAAGTCGGTAGCTCCAAATAATCATTGATAAGATATTGCTCGTAAAACTACAAAAAGACAAGTGAAAGACGGTGGCTTAAGGGAAGAGAGCGAGGTAATATTTAGCAAACATTGGAAATGAGTCACAGGTGGAGCGGAAACAACTCAAACAACGTGCCTAGGGAATCGCGTGGTCGGTAGGTATGCAGACGCACTGCAATGAAAATAGCATGGCGTGCGATGCATTATTTTGTAGATAGGGGGTAATATGGCAATATACTCGAGTGTGGAGTAGCGCACGAACTATACGAAGGGGGTCGGATCAACCAGGTGGTGAACCTCCCCCTGATTTTCCGGCTTCTGACCCTCACTGTCGCTAATCCTCCACGGACTCGTTCGCCCATGCCCTCGCCCATGCCCCCGCCCATGCCCCAAACACGCAATCGGCCACGCCGTGTTTACGAATACCTCAAAATTCCTACGTGCACTACCACTACAGTCCTGAATATATTATACTTTTAGGTTCAGGCTATTTTTATATGCAGTTTTTATTTTTCGTCATTACTGCGCCTTCTCTGGCAGGGGCAGAACTCGAAAAATTTGAATACAATGCATTACAATACAATAGAGTGCAATACTGATGGATTTGCTGTATTTCAGGGTGGTCGGGACTTTATTCTTCATTAGACGATCGTTATTGCTTGATATTAAGTTACGCTTAGTCTTAGTGTTATGATAATCTTCGATAAAAAAGTTTATGCACGTTAGTTTGAAGGGTGGAAAAAGGGCAGAAGCCGATAGGCCTGGCTCCTGGCGCCCAGGTCTAGACAGGTTGGACTTTTTACGACCCTGGAGTACAAACCGGACGGAGATCGAACTTCAGATAAATGAGAAGATGCTCTTTTCACCGAAGAGGCTCCTTTTATACTGGCTGAATTTAAACTAAACTAACCCTCCAGCTTAAACACCGTAAAAACTTTCCAAAACTTCATTCAAAAGTTTGAAGGACGAACTATATTTCATAAAATTAAAATTTACTACTACTACCTGTTCGTATTTAAACTTTAAACCCTCTATAAAGCTAACTACCTTAAAGGTTTACCATTAGTGCAATAATTGATCCTAACAAAGAAGTATATTTTTCCTAGAAAAAAAAAATAGTAAAGGCTTCTATCTCGATCCGAATGCGTCATTATAGTAATGATTAGATTCCGAAAGGACATCCACATCAATGAGATTCAGTTACGTTATTATGTTAAACGAGATAAATAACGGCGACAGTAAATTACGAGTGACTAATGATGGATTAATTAACTCTGTGCTTTACTGCGTTTCCTCGATCTCAATTATTCGTGAAAGCCAAGGCAAGCGATTTCGCTATTGATTCTCCCCCGACATCATTATAGTTTCGCATTACGAGGATCCAGTCACACGTGAATTGCAATTTGTTGATTGGAAATTGGATTAAATCCCAGCGGTCTTAGAGATCTACCGCGGTTTTCTGACTCTTTGGCGTGTGCACTCTCGAGGTGGGGTTACGTGGCCTTGGCACTGTTTCCAGCAGTTCATTAGTTCTCCCAGAGAGTAGGAAAAAATGTAATAAACCGCGACACGTCGCTCCCTCCGCGATATTGTACGCCCAGTACAAAAGGAATTAAATTGCTTCGTCGTTCATCCTCTTTTCCTTCCTTCGCAGGTCACACTTTCCTCGGGATTTTATACCTTCCTCAGAGTCTTTTAGAGGTCTTTTCCACTCTTCTTCTTTTTTTGTCACTTTGACGGAATACTGATCCCCTCATTCATTGCCGGCGAAATGAGAGAGTACTGGATTAGTGAGATTAAGCTCTTCTCGTTTAGAAATTGCGTTTTCATCTCCTTTTGATGCTGAGGTTTGGTAGGAAGATATGTCTCTGAAAATGTAGTCATCAGATCGTGATTGATAAGATCGCTGAATTTTACTTCAGCATAATAAGATAAAATTACTATTACTTTTTCAGCAAATGTAAGGAAGGAATATAAAACTAAAGCTCAGCAACACATGGAAGACACCAAATTTTCCACAAAAACTGAAGAACTTGTGTTAAAATATCTACGAACAGTGCTAATTCGCCAATACCAATACTCTGAAGTTATATGAGACTTAAAATGGAAACCTACATCTGCACACAGAAAAAAAGAAACGTTTACATAAAGTCGAGGATAAAAACTCTGCAACAGAAATGAACTTTGTTACGACCCTAGTTTTAGTCTGCAAGAAAAACTCTTCAAGTACGTACTGCTAATAGTGCAAATATCGAGGGTGATCGTTAACCCTTTAGTAGAAATAAAACATATGCATCTCGGGATTTGAACCCCACTAAAACGGAAGCAGCACTCGTTGGCATGATAGGGTGAATTTCGTTGTAATACCAGCCGTGGAAGGGAATCGAGGTAGGGTGTTAAAGCGCCTCGATTTTCCGAGGGTTGTAGATCGAGGCGCATCCTCATTGTTCATTAAAAGCATGGAAACGACGTCGTAAATGCGCCGCGAATGTCGTGGCCGGATGACCGGTATATTCGCAATTTCCATTTACCCGATGTTAATGCGGGTCGTACTGCTCTTACGCGCAAATAACGTTTACCGAGAGCGCCTCGTAAACACCACATCGTAACTGTAAAACCCGTTTTCACCGAAGAGTTGCCGCTTTGATTAGGCCGATCGTGCATCTTGGGGGACAGTTACGACGTTAAAATTCGATCTCACGAAAATTCAATTCTACGAAGAGGCATCTTCAGGGTATGCAATGAACGATCTCCAACCGAGATGTTCAGAGAATCTTCGGATGGGCTCTAATACCACGATAAGGGTCCATTAAGACACCACTTTTCCAAGATATTTCGATTAGAATTTTCTATCTGGTGTGTTTATAACTTTTAATTGTCGGAACGGTTAATCTTTTCGGATTTATGATTGAGCGAAACAAGTGCGGGTAATGATAATCGGAGCTCAAGTGTCATATTCAGCAATTAGATTATTGGTCTCCTGGCCAGATTAGATTAACAAAGCAGTCATTAACGGCTGCGTCATGTCTCTATCAAGAGTGCTCTCATGTCACTCCTCGCTCTTCTTAACGCTTCGTTTAGACACGTTGGCTCACCGCTCGCCTTCTTCAACAGTGCCGTATTCGTACCCGTATTTACCCAGTTCGTAACCTACCTTAACCTTCGATTTAACGGATCAGTGAAACCGTTTGACACCAGCAAGAAACTCTTCACTCGTTGAAAAGAAAACCATCGACGACGAAAACATTCAGAGGGGATAATACAGACTAAATTATTCATATGATGAACAAACGCAGACACATGAAAAAGTCTCTAGAATGTCGTCTTCGTAGGGAGTAGGAGATGATTCAAATATCGAAGGAAATGTCTCTACGATTGGGAAACACTTGAAAATGCAAAATTTGATGATTCTATTTTAGAGCGCGAAGTATGCATTATGGCAAAGATGGATAAATTACCATTTAGAGGTGAAAAAGTCGAGCCACAAGGCCGCTCCAAAGGATTCACACATATATAATGGGCCTAACAAAATGTGTATCATACCCAGGCTGTTCACGATTCACAATCGTTTTTATAGATGCTTGTTCTATATTAGCTGGAATATAATCAAGGAAATCTAAAATGAAGCAAACATATATATCCAGAGGGATTTTTGTGTTTTGCTAGGAATTTGCTACACTTTTAGAAAAATCGGATCCAAATTTAATATACATGACATCACATGTTTTACCTTTCCGTCTTAGACGTCTTTCATCGCGATTGTGTTTTTATTAATTTATTTCCACCAGTTTTCTCGTCAACTTTGTCAAGATCACACACACGACTTTGGATTTCCAATATTTTTCATGTTGTACATTAGGACCATTAGGTCCAATGACCGTTGATATTTTGGCAAGAAGTTGCGGCCCTGTGGCGCTGGTTCCATGTCGTTTTCATTAGGATCCGAGTCGCGAGTTGGCTGAAGAATCGTGGGTTTGGTTAGATCTTGGTCGGAGGGCCGTCTAAGTATACCCGCGTTATTTCTGGCGGGAGCTGACGCACCGTCTTTTCCCTTTCTCCTCTCGTCTCTCCTCAGGAGTCAACTCGCTTCCCAACGCTAACAAAAATCACCCGCAGGCGCTTTGCTTTGCAAACCATACTAGCTGTTGACTTTCGGTGGCCACGGAGTTGGATGCGAAGTACATCTCTCTCCCACTTGAGCCTCAAATGCTTAATTACCCGGAACGAGAGTCCGCGTTAACGCGCAGATCGATTTGACTTTGACAGCCCGAAGACATTTCATGGCTCCGGTTTATTTGAACTGACGAGAGTAGTGACGAACGTCCCTTTGAAGACGAGATATTATTTTTGCAACAAAAGGAAACCTCGTCGCCATCCTCAGGGGTTTCTTTTTACTCTCGAGAAAAACAAGTTGTAATTTCTTTTCAGTGAAATACTCCGTTTAGGGCTCTATAACTGTGCTCACAGAGAAAGTTGTTTTTTCTTAGTATCGTCTTATCTAATGTTGTTGAGTCATGGGTTTGATAGTTTTATACGCTCCTGAACTTTTAAACTTCAATTGCCGAGAGAAGGAAACATTTCTCTCGAATAATGTGTTAATTCTCAAATTTGGCGATTTTCCTTCATTCGGAACTCATAAACACAAAGTTAGGTTGGATGTTGTTGTCGTAAAACGTAAAATATAATTCACGTGATGTAATGTGTCTCTCGCTTAATGTACGGGCGCACTAAAGCGGACACGCGTAAAATTGTGAGTTTACATCGGGACAGGTGCGGTAGCACGCACTTCACTGAGAAAGAACAAGAGATAGGAAGAAGGAAGAGAAAGATTGCTTTTTAAAGATATTTTACCTTGATGAATAACCAACCTTGAGCTATGAGAAATATGAAAATATGATTTAATTTCCGTTCATTTTAATACTTTCATCAGAATCTTTGATGAAAACTAACTCAATTTGAAATCACTCAAAGAAAATAATTTCTTACAAATGAATGGCAAAATATTATAGAGAAATGTTTAGAATTTAGATCCTCTCTTATTCAGGTTGCACTTGTCCCAATATTTCGCGCCGCAATCGTCTCAGTTTACAAGTCTATTGCGAAATTGCATTATCGTAGATTCGCCGCTATCCGGCTGTGCTTTTGCAAAGATGAGCAGTAAGAAATACACGTTATGACGGACGTGGGTAGTGCAATCATATGCTCTGAGAGATTAACCTTTCAAGCCGTGTGCCGATCACGCTTCGCAAAAGAGAAAGATCGAGAACGAAAGATTCGTTTACCATGG
Source organism: Andricus quercusramuli (assembly GCA_932178445.1). Taxonomy (NCBI): domain Eukaryota; kingdom Metazoa; phylum Arthropoda; class Insecta; order Hymenoptera; family Cynipidae; genus Andricus; species Andricus quercusramuli. The sequence goes on along the minus strand of CAKNXH010002232.1, from coordinate 201,954 downwards.
ATCACCTGTTAGTCGGCCAGATTCGAAATTACCTTCGGGAATTTCCGCCGAGTTTCGCGCCCAAAGTGCCGTGCTAAGGATTTCGCTTATCGTTAGGATTGGGGCCTTAAGACTTAGCAATTTAACGATTTAAATTTGGTAACCTATGTCGGGAATTTTTGTTGCAAACTCATAGCGTGCTGGCAAGAAAAAAGATTAGGTATCGGAAGTAGGTCAGCAACTTTGAAAGATCGGATTGGATAATCAATACCTTCTTTAGACTCACCGCGTAATTCCTCAAAATCTGAAACTATTAATGAGGGAAACATTACGGAATTGAAAATCTAACCCTTCTGTGACTAATGTCAGTAATGCAACGGTTTTTAGACTCAACGTTGTTGATTCAGGATAAGTTTAAAAGAATAATCGTGAATCAAGTTCGAAGTTTAGTCGATTCGACCGTGGATTTGGAAGGGGATCGAAGCAGCGAACGAAGGGAAGGGATAATTTCGTTGGAGAGAAAAGAGTAACGAGCGCGCAATCCTCGTGTAAAGCAACAGAAAGCAAGTAAAGGCACAACAGACGGACACGGGCGTGGAAGAGGCCTTTCCGAGGGGCCTCGACTTCTCGTCTGGGTCATGAATAATTCATGGTCGAGTGGACGAGCCGTTGGGCCCGCGTCTTGCCACCACGCCTCACGTGATCGTCCATCTATCCGTCAGTCGCTGTACGTGTCGTACATACACGCGAATCGCCGCCCCTGTATGGCACTATAGTTACACACTTGTGCACTTGTTCCGACATTCGTGATGTTCCCTTTCGTTCTCCTCTTTCTGTAGCAGGTAACAAGTTGTGTGAGTTTGTCATCACTATTTTGTCTCCCTGAGTTGAAACACAAGGTAGTTTCAGCTGAAGTCGTAAAACATAAAATTGGATGTTACACCACTTTTCTTTGTAGGTTTACTCTCGGGTTTACGTCTCCCCTTTTACTTTTTTTCCTCCTGTCTCTTGAAGTTCGCGCCGTAAACTGCTACGTAATCGTAATACGGAGGATCGTGTCGTCATTGAGAGGTCAACATTTCCAAGAGCGCACTTGGTTGCTCGTTACAATGCGTGATGCATTTGACAACGGACAGCGCACCATTTTTATACGTTCGTTCACCTCGAGGTTGAATTATGTTTTCATACATATGTATTCCTTTTCACACCATCGAGCCACAATTCAGAGAATGCTTAGCATAATCCGTGGGGAAGAATTGAAACAGGGATATCCAGATTACAGATTGGAGGGTCAGTCAGTATGGAGATGAATATCCGAGATTTGTGTGTTAGTCAATTGAATTTGGATGAACACAATTGGATGAGTTTTCTTATCGGCGAGTAATGAGATTTCGAATCTGCCATTCAATTGGATCCCAGCCAGACCGACTTACCCAATTAGGTTTCATCACTATAGGTCGACTGCTTCCCTGGTTGCCAATATTTGCGATACCTGACTAAACTGGTCCAATTATATCTAAATCACCACTCCATCATCCGATTGACACATGGATGGTCTTCGTGAGCACATCGAGTTTTATAGGATGATGTTGATCAATTGAGCAGATAGCACAGTAAATAGGGAATATGGTAATACTATTTCGTTTCGTGCAAATTTTTGGTAGCAGACCGGAAATAGGGAGTGTCCTCTACTTGGATCCTTCGTTTCCTGCGATCAGTTAATTTATTCCGTCGATAAGGCCCTCTTCGGTGTCTCGATTGTGTGCATGCCCCCCGCCCCTCCCCTCTCTCTATACCTTTCCCCTCCATTTGGCATCTCTTTGTACACATACGCTGGAATATGTGTAAGTCGATGAAGCATGGCGGGTCCAATGGAGTCCAGGCATTATATGCTCGTTGAGAACAGTCCATGTGTGTATAAAGCAGAGACCATCGGGTGGTGGTTTTTAGGGTGGGGAGGGGGTGGGGGAGCTGCGAGAGCAAGAGCGGCTCGTTGCGCTATCCCAAGTATTCGATTTGGTATTTTTCTTTGTGTATCGCAGATAGTTCGAATTGTTCTGCAAGCAGGGCATTGATATATCGTCCCGCGGGTCCTTTGAGAGCAAGCCGGCTCCGAATTATCCTTCGCGAACTCTCACGGAACCCCTGGAACACCGGTCAATTTACCCGAGACCACTTCTATGTCTTTCTGTTCTTGGTTAGGACTGTCTCTTTTCCTCTCTCTCTCTCCTTTGTTTTTAGCCCCTTCGAAACCCCGCGGTTTGGCGGCTCTTCCATCCCTTTCGTCATCTCCTTTTGAATTCCCTTCCCTTTGAGAAAACCACTCCGCTTAAAGCTTCCATGTTTTCCTGGTTCTTTTATCTTTCAAAGAAACCTACCAAAGTTTCAGTATCTCAGGGTATTGGATAAATGAGAAGTTGCTTCAAATCTAGAATTTGCAGGGAAATATTCCGTTTTCGATTCTTTCTCATCCTACTGATTTTTCCCCTAACCTGTTCTTTAATCTCGATTGTAACAATCTTTTATTTGTATTATTATTATTATTATGGTATCCTAGGAATCTTTTCATTCGAGATTTTATTTTTGGAATACTTCTCATAAAAGCTAAGGTTTTCTTATCGTGATATATAAAGAATAAAATATAGTAATGGTTGATTTAACTTCTGGGATCAGTAATCAGATCAGCTAATATCACTCTATTAGCATATCACCTGTGTGTATAAGGATTACGTGTCTTGTGCTTTATATCACCACTAATTCTAGAATATTTAATCAGCTCGTTTTAGTGAAGGCTGGTTTCTTTGTCTTGTATATTTTCACTATTGCGAAATAACATATCTTAGGCTAATGACTAGGAAGTAAATTGTGGCTCGTGGTTTCTAAACTAGCTGATAAAATCACTTATTGTGATCTACCTGGAAATGATATTCATCCTTTTTTGAAACGTCCATCAACTTTTTTGTATCTCTCTAAACCGCAAGATACATTCCACGAAGATGGGACTGGTTCGTCATCCATTTCGTTACTTTTTCTGCAATATGTGCTGAAATATATTGCTTCTAAATATACCAGGAAGTTTACCCTGCCAAAATTATGTAAAGAACATTTTATAATAATAAAATAATTGTTGGTATTTCCTCGGGTATTTCTGAGGAACATTTTTCCAGGTTTTGATTAACTTACGGCTGTCAATATTTATGTCCTGAGTCATGTGAACATATTTGTTAAAGCAAAAATTGCGTAACTCTAGTTTTGGCCTCCCATTCCATTTAATTGAAGCTCTTATCAACCTTGTTATATCATCACTAACACTATGATCGAATCACACATTTGTCGAAGTCAATGAACTTTGTTTACACTTTTGGAATATATTTAGTGGATACATGAGTTCAAGAGAAGTGAATTTTTTTCCTTATAAACGTTTTTTTTCCATCACATAATTTTTCCTCGTGCAGAAATAGCTGTGCAGAGTCCGAGACTGAAAGTTTTCCCTTTGTGTGTAACGGTGAATCTTGAAAGGACTGACGACGGTAGGTCGGTTCTGAGAGAAGAGAGTACGACGTGGGAACAAAGGAAAGACCAGCTCTTCGCTCTCATCTCATCTCATTCCAGCCTCTCTTCGCTTTCTTTATTCCACGCATTCACTTCATCTCGGCTTCTTTTCGGAAACTTGAGCCGAATCCCTGAATAAGATGTGTCGATGTAAGCAAAACAGGTGTAATAGTCTCCCTTCCTTATTATTTTTTACATCAGAGAAAACAGATATGAAAATATCTGATACTTCCCCTAACTATTAAATAACGATTCAATTAGCCAGTCCTGATCAGACGACTGGTTGAAAGAGTGGAAATAAGAAATTGACATTAAGGGCCTCGGGGTCACGACAAGAAGTCTCTTGGCTGCCGTTTAGTTCTTTCTCTCCTTCTCCCGCTTTGAAGATATGGCTGTCTTTTTCTGTTTGTAAAGTGCGTTGCTCATGAGAGTGTGCAGCGTCCTGGGTTCGATCGCGAGTTGGTTTCTCTCGTGCTATTGGTCAGTCGGAGAAAGGGTGGTTCGTTGGTCTCTCACGAGGAACAGGAGGGAAAGGGGAGATTCAACAACAGATGCGAGATGCAGCGCGTTGCCTCCTCGTATGTACGTAAGATGTAACGGGTTGCCGAGAGTCGCGTCAAAGCAGTCTGACCACGAGAAATCAGTAGTTAGAGGCACAAACGAAGATTAAGTACAAACAAATCAAAAGTTTGCATCTCATGAAACAAAAAATATGTTTGACCTATAGAAAATTTACCATCTCTAATACCAGCTCTTTTCCTGATCTACCCTACTGTTATTCACAGCTATATTTGTTTTTAAAACTTCGATTTTTTTCTAGAAAGATAGTAATCTAATCGTAATGACCTTTCTGAATACTAATCATCATACATTAGTTTTCAACACTTGGTGACTAATCGAGACCCAGCGAGAAAGAAACGCCTAGTCATTCATAAAAGTCCACTTTTTGTTGACCTTGGCTTTCACAAGTTTTTCTGCAAAAGCAGAAACAAGTGCAGAAAAGAAGAAGTCATAGTTGAGAATCACTGGAAAGCAAGTGGCGAGAGTAAGAAAACGAGAACTAAACTGGGTGAGGATTGTAAAAAAAGCAAAGAAGATGCTACGATTATGGAAATTGTGACGATTAACTGCAGTTTTTATCCTTTTCTTAAAAACATGAATGGTACTCTCGCGTGCCCCTGTCCTATCATCTTCCTTCGCTTTCGTTCAGCCTTTCAATCTTTCCTCCCTATTACGAAGGGAGCGAAAAAATAGTTCAGCGAATCCATTGTGACTCAACACTCAAAGGATTTTATCACTATCATTACCGAAAAACCTTTTTGCTTCAGCTGTTCTCAAATGTTGCAGTTTCGGTTTTAGTAACTTTTGTAATTGGTGTAAATCTTTCTTCAAGATTAATTGACCTACAGTCCTATACTCTCAACAATAATGATGAACTTGAACTAGAGATCAAACACTGGTTTGATATGTAAGATGAAGATGTAAACCCCGAGTGGAAGCTGTTATTAAAAAAACGAAGCGTGTTTAATTGCAGCTTCATCTGGGCACGTTCCCGAGGGAATTGCTCTTAAGGAAGACTTATGCAACTGCGTTACGTTCGGTTACCATTATTACCATTCTATTGCTAGCTGTTGATCCTGAGCGTAACGACTGGTTTACACGTATCCCTACGTGATAGCATGTACATATCGGCTAAACGTATCTGCTGATTGTGAGTGTTCGTGTTACTTGCACCGGTGTTCAGGAGATCGAACAAGTTTCAGCCTTTCTTACAAACTCTTACCTCCACAACACTTCAAAACCTTAAATAAAACCACTAGAACAGAGAAGAAACATCTGAATGTGAACCTTGCCTTATTTACAATTCTTCGCATGGTATGAATTATCAGAAAATTAGGAGAAAATCCTGTTTCTTTGAACATGTGGAGAAGATGTAAGCTGCGATATGTATGGTGCGTCCCTGAAGTGGAAACAGAAGGGGAGAAAAGACTCGACCACTCCCACCTTCGGGTAATGGTTGTCGCACCTGGGCGACTGACAGAGTAGAAGTAAAGTCCCTCGCTCAATCTGAACTGTACTGTAATGTGCCTTGCATGAATCAGCCGATTCGCGACTGGATTTCATGGAAATGTCGGTTAGACACCCCGCTCTCTGACGTGTGCCCGGAGAAATGATTTACGGCAACGTGTTTTTCTCCCGGATCCAAGGTTTGTGAAAGTTCTTCGGATGCTGCAGCACGTCTGTCGGTCCATGATATTCTCCCCTCATCTTTACATAAAAAAAAAACTATCCCGTAAAGGGTTGTCCCAATTTCCCTTCAAAACGTACATTGAAGAACTCTTTTGCCCAATGCGGTTTCGTAATTCAATAACGTACAACAACCAATTCTGTAAATGTCTCTTTCAAAAAATTGAAAGCTACTTTTTACTTCAGAAGGTCGTTATCGCATTGTCTAAAAAAACCGATACACGCAACATTTTTTGCATTTCCTTTCAAACTCCTCTCTCTTTCTCGGTACTTTACGTGCTGGACTCCCATTCATCCGTTGCCGTCGTTATTATGAAATACAGTGGTTATTATACCGTTGTGTGACGTCACACAGGTGCAGCCTGACATCCATCTGTGTTTTGTATAGGTTAAAAAACGAAGAGAAAATTCGAATACCATTTGAAACATCAACAATAGCAGAAAACGAATTAAATGCAATTGTTTTTAAAATGAAGGGTTATCGAAAAGAGAGGAAGGAGAGAGAAAGAGGAGGTTGAGTATAGTGAGTTCAACATTGCTTCTATATACTTCCAAAACTTCGTTCATATACGCTTTCGTGCTAATTAATTGCGAAACTAGTCCCTCAGAAGCAAGCATCGCTGCTTATTAATCTAATTTTCGCCAAGTTTGATGCCCCTCGTTACACCGATCGTCGACTTCGAAAGGAGAATTCGTCGAGCAACTGATTATTATTATTACGATAGCTGATGGAGTTTCACAACCGAGGAGATATATCTCTATTTCCCCTGGAAATTTACTTTCCTAATTTACTTTAGTTTATTAATTTACTGAGACACTAGTTCCGCTCGATCAATATCTTGCAAGTGATAATTTTAACAAACTTGGGAACCTGACACTATCGAGTCTAAATTATACATCGAGATTTTCTGGATGACAAGTGCTAAGTGGCGCAAGTAACGTACAAAGCGAAATGTATCGTGCAAGTGACACGTGCCCTCTGGCCCATTACTCTATCAACGATAGAGTGAACTCTGATTCAGACACCTTTGCCAACTACTTCCAGGAAAGGAAAGTGCGATTCGCCAAGAGAGATAGAACTTGAAAGCGGAAACGTAATCAAACTGCAGAAACAATCCCCAACTGTCAGAGAAATTTACTAAATCAACGATATGATATTATTAAAGATTACCAGGGTAAACGTTTTTGTTCAGGAAAAAATGTATTGAAAATGAAAAGAGATTGCATAAAGAAAAAGTCAGTCCTTCATTATCGGACCGTAAACTTTTCAAATTATCCTCGTCCTTTGCGAAAATTGAAGTTGGCAACGTCGGTCGCTAGCGAAGGCGAAAAGAGCAAAAAGCGTTTATGGTTGTTTCGGGTGCTCTATCTTTAGGAGCCACATATCATGGAGCACTCTCCCTCCACCCCTTCTAGCCTCTCGTTGCCCCCCTCCCCCCGCCCATCCTCGCAACCTGACAGGGGCTGAGTTATTTCACGGTTAAAATAGTCGAGTGTTCCTTCTGTAGTTCTGTCTAAAGGCTGCTCGAGCACCAGAAAGAAAACGCTCGAAGGCAAAATAAAGAAACTGGTCCCGACCTTTCCATCCATACATTTTTCTCCTTCTGTCTTTTTCTCCTTCACTGCCTATCTTTTTGCTCAACGTTCGACTTCTATCGTGAAGTTTTTGCCCAGATAAGAAGTCTTGCATTTGAGTTTCAGATGTGCTTTACGCAAGTTATTTTTGTGTATTACGTCTTGTTACGGTAGTTTCGTAAACACACATGGTCGTATTATTATGCTTGTAGCCATGAATGAATTTCCACAGCAGTGGGGATTTTGGCAAGTGTTTCACTTGACTCCGTTGGCTTCTTCGAAGCGAGTTGGCATATTCAATTATCTCTTCCCACCGTCGATATTGATGTGACTCAGGTCCCGGTGGCAATGACGACAAAGCTGAACTCGTTAGCTTCAGGCGACCGAGAATATGTTTTTAATCCAATGTCGAGTGACAATCGACCTTTGTTTTATAACATATTTATCCTCTTTTTTGATTTTAAATCAATCATTTTCTCCTGATGGATTAAATTTTCGTCTTGGAAGAGCTTTACTTATGGCGGAAGTAGTATCAAAAATAAAGCAACCTGAGTGAGTTATCGAGGTCTGGGAAACCTGGTGATTCATGGAGTGCTTTTTCATTTCACACCGGTAATAATGGCGTTGACGGGTTTTCACGCCCGCCTAAACGCATTTGAACACTTCAAATCGCAAATGAGGTCGCCCACGCAAGCACACCCACCATCTCGAATTATATGGAAAGGATCTTCCTTAGGCTCACTTTCGAGTCTTGATCCTCACAGTACCAATTATCCTAGACAACCTAAATTATGCAGGGCCCATAGACATCCTGGGTATTATTTGCAACAAAGGTTTTATTTTTTTTCTGTAACTGGACGTTTGAGAACACCGAAAAATCGGTCTTTCTAGTCTTGATCCTTACAGCAACAATTATCTCAGTATATGCAGGGGGCACAAACAAAAGTTTAATTTCTTTTTCGGAAAATTCTGAGAATCTTCGATTCACTTAGTCAATTTTTATCCATGTATGGTTTCCAACCAAGGTTCTATTATTTTTTCCGAGACTGGGTGTTTGAGAACACCGGACTATCGGTCGTTATCCTTCGATTAGATACCGCGAGGGGAAGTAATCGAGTATAGGAATGGCTTCTATTAGTTGTTAAATAAGGCTCGCCAATTTTGTTGTCCGTCTCGTACGATGAAATTGTAATTTATTATCACGCCACTTAGCATTGTGTAAATTGTTCTGATAAATTGTATAGACCGTTGTCCGTAACAGTTCATTAGTCTCAATGAAAAAGGATGTATCGTTAGAAAGTTGTTAAGAACCCTATCTGCAGATAATGCACCGCTCTCATTATTATCGGCCGCTCATTACGCGAGTAATGCATTGCCTTCATAACTCGCTACTATGTATGAGCGGTCATGAAATATCTTTTGCGTCACACTTCTCAGTTAATATATCAAAAGATAAAAATGCATCTAGAGATATCTAATTAATAATAGCTGATATCTCATTTAAATGACTTGGAAAACTATTTTTCCGGTGCACAATTTTGGATAATCTAAGGACGTCGGGTTTTTCTGTCGCCTTCGAGATCGGAGATAATTCTATGAATGAAACGCAGAAAGATGAGAGTTACCTGATAGAATGCAATTATTTTCGATTAGCGTGCAGAAACGAGAGTCTAATTCTTCCTCCTGGCAGGTTGCCAGGCGTGGGTGTTGCGTGGAATAACGAAAAGCGTTACGTTGTTGAGTTGTTTTCTTCTTGTGGGACGTGAAAAAATAATCTGCTGCTCGTAATATCCAAGTAGAAAGACCAAAGTTTATCAAAAAATATCGCGAGTCAGAAGCCGTAACTTTATCCTTGAACTCCCAAATGTTATCCTTGAAGACAAACTTTCCTAACGTCAACCTGAGTGATCTTACAGTAAGTTGCTTCTGTCCTTTTTTCTTTCTTGACAAGTTTTACTCAGAAAAAATGACCTAGACGTAAAAGTGCAACCAGATAAGCAGACATTCGTGATTTGTCTGCCTACGCGGTGCTTCGACGAGATGATTTACGAGGAAGCTTGAACATTGCTCAACGCAAAGATACGATGCCACGGCCCATTGAGATTATTTTCCCAGGATTCGAGGATGCATTCAAATCTACATAGCAATTGCAGTTTCCTTATGGGAGGTTGCACAATACAATTTTGGTCGCAAAACCGGAAATCGAGCGATTAGCTGTGTAATAGCTATAAACAGTTGCATACGGCAGCTGCCATTGAGGAAAGATGGTGAAAAGGGTTTTCAAACAAGGAAGCACAAATGATCTCGATTTTCCATCTACCTAATATACCGGAACGTTCTAAAAATTAAGACTCCTCAGGGAGCAGAAACACACGTCATAAGCATATTTCTTGGTACTTTCTAATATATTCGAGGGAAGGAATAATGCCTCAGCTTTACTTACCTTTGCAATATCGAGGAATCGCGGCCTTACCCGTCGCTTCGAAATTAAACGGATCGTAAACTTCCGGGGTACTTCCATCCTCCGCCATTCGTGAATTATCGAAGCAAAACCTCAAGAAGAACCCGTCGAACGGTTTTCTTCGAGAGTGATGATCTTTCTAGGAAAATGTCGGAAATATTGCACGTCAAAACCTGGAAGTCGGGGCAATGAAATAGCTAGGTGTCATGATGAAGATGGTATATAATTACGGATCTGGCAGTAATAGTGCAATTTTTAAGAATATAAAATGATTTATCGGGTATAGAGTTTGATAGCTTTACCTAAATCTAAAATTATATCAAAAACTTCCTGAACTTCTCTTTGAAAGTCTTCAGGGAGCAATGCGAAATGAATGTTTTTCTCTTTTATTTCCTTTTACGGCCTCATTCGCCCCCTTGAAGCATCCTGTGAATAGCGTTACGCCATAATGACCAGCATCAACGTTTTTTATATGTATTTATACATCCGCCATGCGTAAAAACGCGTGCATCAACATTGCAATCGAGCGGGTAAGGATATTGTTAGCTATGATGCTAACATACGCAAATTACGACGGGAATAAAAAGAAGGAATGAAATGAATTAATCTGTTAATTCAATACTGTTCTAAAAGAAAAAACTAGAAAAGGTTCAATAAAAATCAATCAGCATTGTCGATTAATCTCTTTCAATATGATGGCTCTTGAAGTTGAGGCGAACCGCGGTCCTCTAATGACATTTCTAAAGGCGCCATTGGGAAAGGTCAAGTAGCAATGATGGCCCGTATTCGAATAGAACAAAGTCGTTTCTTCGTTCCGCTTGAATCGTGCCGAACGAGTTAAGAAACAATCGAAAGAGCGGCTTGTCTCTCACGAACAATAGAAGGTCGGCGCATTTGAGGACATTCCGACATTTCCGACATCTCAGAAACCACGAAGCCTACACACTGTGAAATTGCAGGATCAACGAACCTCGAATTTCTCATTCTTCAATCATATTTACCAGATTCTGAGAAATTCAATTTTTCCGAGAGTCAAGATAAAAGTTGACTTCGAGGATGATGTGGGGTTTTAAACAAATATCTCATGGTTAATCCGATCCTGAGGGTTGGATTCCCATAGCCCTCGGAATCCGTCACTGTTCTCGCTTTTTATTTCTCTATCTTGATCTCGAGGAGTTGCTTTATTTCGTCGGCCTCTACTGTAGCCAGAGAACGAGAGAAAAAAAAACACCTGCGCGCGAGAGAAGGAGAGAGGCCGATACTTGTCTGTCTTTCTTTCTACGTCGGCGTCGAAGACAAAACATCGGCTATTCTTGGGTGCGATTGCCTTTTTATCTAAAATCATGAATATCGGATACAGAAATAAGTTTCACTGAATCTTAATTGATTTAGTTTGTGTAGATGACCCTGAGGTTTGCTTGTAATGTTTAATTTCTTATAATCTACTAATTCCTGCGAGTCACTCTCGATAATTCCTCGGGTTCAGAAATGCTTGGAGCTAGTAGGATTTGACAGGTCGTCCGTTTTAGTTTCGAACAGTGGGGTCACCCTGGGGAATTCGTCTGTTAAAAATGTGGTTGAGACCAGAGCAATCTTGATCTGACTAACGGATTCGTTCGTCAGGGTCTTTCGTTTATTAGAGTCCGCGAAGATGCTTCGTTGTGGGTCTGATTAATCGGAAACAGGGCTTAAAGGACTCGAGGCTACGGCCCGATACACCTGAGTCCTAACGATCCTCGTCATTGATCATTCCTGCAGAAGACGTTCGTGCATCTATATACGAGTATACTCTAGACTCTAGACCAGTGTAGATTAGTCCCCCATGGAGTAAAATCACCTTCATTAAAACTCGGAAGGTAACGAGGGAGATACACGAAGACGAGAGATGAGTTCTGAATTTTTCCAGGTTGGTAACTGAGCTAGAAAATTTAAATTGAGAGGGTTTGCGCTTTCTTAGGACCCTTCAGTTTCAGTCTCTTCTATAAAGTAAAGTAAAGTAAAGTAACTCGCCCTCACGTTCCTCAATCCTGGTCAGCATGTCCCTCGGGATCCTCGGAGTTATCCTGCGGATTTAGTTGTGGAAGTTGTGTAAGATTTATCTGGAAAGGGTCGTTGGTGACTCGAGGTTGAGACCAGAGAATGCACCTGGGGAGTGGTGCCTTTCATTAAAGAATAAGGAATAAGAGACAGACCGGGTTCGTTGAGCGAGGTTAGGTCCGGTTAAGTGAACGATGACGTGTCCCAAACGACCATCTTCAACGGTATAGCCGCACTCTCTCTCTCTCCGTGTATTTTGGACCTGAGGATCTCAACAACTCCGCTATTTCCGGTCTCCACGAATCTGGGTCGCGGCAGGTTTCTCACGGAGATTTTTGCCTGGAAAGGATCAAACTGCGATCTCCAGGAAACCCATTTTTAGGACAGAAGCGGGGTATAGTTTTCTTTGGAAATTAATTTAGAATTTTATAAGTTTCTTGATCAATGATTCACTGCGGAGGATTATATTTCTACGGGATGTGGGTCACTCAATGTAATAGTCATGACCCTAAACAATGGAGTCGTGTTATCTCCGTCATCCCCTTCAATAGCCTCTATTTTCCTTTCTGCGCCAGGTAATAACTATATATCCATCAATGCGGAATGATAATGATAGGAGTGAACTTGGTGCAACCGTCGGCTGAAACGATCAGCTACCTACTAGCACACGATTAAAGTATTAAACGCACACATTCACAAGAGCTTATACCCAGTGGTAGTTACTGGCTGGTTTCGAAACTTTTGTTTACATCTCGAATGAGATCTCTAGGTACTAGTAAAAAATAAGGAGTAAGTTTATATGTAGTTATCAGTGTAAAGAAAATTTGATGGTAAATAAATGATAAGGTTATAGTCTAGTGTCTTAGAGTCTAGACTGTAGGATTTCTCGATCGAGTTTGAGATTAATCATCTAATCGACTGATTCCTAGTTGAGAATTGACCCCCGTGGCGCCAAACATATCTCGACCCACATTGCCACACTCACTTATCCGCCACTTTGTGACTATGAATAAAACTATCAGACCATCAACACCATAAACCTTTGCTAGACCATTCACGAAACATGACAAATGACAATTCCCTACAGATTAATGAAGACCCTGTCTCTCAGACTCTTGTAATGCTATGCGGAAATTAGATTCATCGATCACGATATTCGATCTTTACTCTTGTTTCGATAGAAATCTTGTATCATGAGATAGATCTTGTGACTGAAAGCAAGTTTCAGATATCTTACTAATGATTTCGATATCTTTGTTGAAAGATTTATTTTCCTTTCGTTGAAACAATTCTATCAGTATTATTTAGATATAGCTTCAGGACAATGGGAAATATATCATTCGAGATGTCATTTTTAAACTGTTTTATAAATGCTCGAAAAAAAGGCGGGATTTAAGACATCCGTTATAGAGGTGATCCCGACAAAGTTGCTTCCAACTGAAAATTTTTGAATTTTCGATGGTACCAACTGCAAATTGTTGAAGAGTCGATGCTTCCAGCTAGAATATTTTCCAGTATTGATGCTTCCAGCTGGAAAATGTTTTAATATTGAAGCTTCCGTTTGGATAATGCTCAATCATTGATGCTTCCAATTGGAATATGTTCAATTATTGATCTTATCTGGAACATGTACGATTAGTGATGCTTGTAACTATAAAAATGTTAAATTATTATTGATTTATTTTTATTTTGTTGAAATAATTCTATCAGTATTACTTTAGCACAGGAAGTTTCTTTAAGAATTATCATTTTTACTTTAGGATAGAGAGTTTCGGTAAATAATAAATTATAATTTGACTTGAAAGAGGGAATTTTTGACATGGAACGGGAACTTTGGAAAGAATGTTAATTCTAATTTAGAAGAAGGGAATGTAAAAAATATTCCTGTTCCATGTCCGGACTCGACATAATTTAAAAACTTCCTTCTCCCAAATTTTGGAAAAAGGAAGTTACTGTATTTCTGAGTTATAATAGAAAATTTTGTAAATAAATAATATAATTCTGAATTATTACTTTATCTTGAAACGGGAAATTTTGGAAAATAATTTCAATTCCGATGTAGGAAAAGGGAATTTACAGAAACAGTTCTGTTCGAAGTCAGAATTCGTTAGGTTTGAAAAATCATTGTTCCAAACGAGAATTTGTTTGACTTGGAAGTAGAAATTTTTGGAAGTAAATCTAGGGGATTTCCGTAAAGAATTATAAGTCAGACTTTGGGATAGGGAATTTTCATAAAAAGGATCTGACTTTCCAACTCAAAATTATAATTCTTTTCTAAAATTCACTGTTCCAAATCAGAAATGTTTTAAATTAAATGTTTAGAAATCTCTAGAAATCTTTAAGAATGGTTTGAAATCATTCAAACCTTTTGAACTCTAAAATTGACAGGGAAAAATTAACAATTGACGTCCTGGTTGGATGACGATTCACTTTTGGTGCGATCGATGATTTGGACTGGAAAATGATCAAGTGTCAATGCTTCCAACTAGAAAATTTTCAATTTGTGATACTCTCAACTGGAAAATGTTAAATTATCTACCCTTGCAGCTGAAAAATGTTAAATTATACATGTTTCCAATTGGACCATGTTCAATTATTGATGCTTCCAATTGGAAAAGGAATAATAATTGATGTTTCCAAATGGAAAATCTTCAATTTTTTATGCTTCAAATTGGAAAATGGTTAATTATTGATGTTCCCAATCCAAAAATGTTCAGTTATTGATGTTTTTAATTGGAAAATGTTCAATTACTGATGCTTCCCATTGGAACATGTTCAATTATTATTGCTTCCAGGCGAAAAAGGTTTAATCATGGATGCTTCCAATTGGAAAATGTTCAATTATTGATGCTATAGAACTGAAAAAATCAAGCAGTGATGTTTCCAAATGGAAAAAGATCAATTATTGTTGCTTCCAACTGTAAAATATTGAATTATTGATACTTAAAACTGGAAGATATTGAATTATTTATATGATTTTTAATATAAAATAATCAATTAATGAGGCTCTCAATTGGAAAAGGTCCAATTGTTAATGCTTGCAGCTGGAAAATCTCCAATATTTGATACTTCCAACTAGATAATTGCCAATTATTGACACTAGAAAAATGTTTCAGTTACTGATACTTTCAACTATGAACAAATGTTGAAATACTGATTTTTTCCATTGGAAAATGTTAAAGTATTGATTCATTCAACTGGAAAGTTATCAATTATTGATGCTCCCAACAGGAAAATGTTTAATTATTCGTGCTTGCAGTTGGAAAGTGATAAATTATTGATGCTTCCTTCTAGAAAATGACCAATTATTATTGATGCTCCCAACTGGAAAAGGTTTAATTATTGATCTGGAAAATGGAATGAAAAAAATCTGGAAAATGTTCAATTTTTGACGCTTCCAATTGGAAAAGGCTCATTTATTGATGCTTCCAATTGGAAAATGTTCGTTTATTGAGGCTTACTACTGGCAAATGCTCAATTATTCCTGCTTCTACCTGGGAAAATGTTGTAGTCTAGATACTTTTAACTGGAAAATGTTCATTTGTCGATGATGCCAACTGTAAATTGTTCAAGTATTGATGCTTCTATTTGTAAAATGTTCATTTATTGATGCTTCCAGGTGGAAAAGGTTCCATCATTTATGCTTCCAACTGGAACGTCTTCAATTATTGATGCTTCTAATTGGAAAGTGTTAAATTAATTATGCTGCCAATTAATAAATGTTCAGTTATCGATGCTTCCAATCGGAAATTTTTTAATTATTGATGCTTCCAACTGAAAATTGTTCAAGTATTGATGCTTCCCGCTGGAAAGGGTTTAATCATTGATGATGCTTCCAATAGGAACTGGTTAAATTATTGATGCTTTTATTTTGAAAATGGTCAATTAATGATGCTTTCAATTGGAAAATGTCCAATTCATTATGCTTTCAATTAGAAAATGTTGAATCATCGTTGCATCCAATTAGAAGAGGTTCAAATAATGATGCTTTCAATCGTAAAAGGTTCAATTAATGATGCTTCCAATTGGAAAATGTTCAATTAATGATGATTCCAATTTGAAAATGTTCAATTAATGATGCTTCCAATTGGAAAATGTTCAATAATTTATGCTTCCAATTAGAAAATGTTCAGTGATTGACGATTCTAACTGGAAAAGGTTCATTTATTGATGCTTTCAACTGGAAAATGTTCTTTTGTTGATGCTCCCTACTGGAAAATGTTCAATTATTAATGCTTCTATCTCGAAAAATGTTGTAGTCTTGATACTTTCAACTGGAAAATGATCGACTACTGCCTTTTGTAACGGTAAATGTTCAATTATTGTCTCTTCCAATTAGAGAATGTTCATTTATTTACATTTCCAACTGCAAACGGTTCATTTGTCGATGCTGCCAACCGGAACTTATGCAAGTATTGACGATTTCAACAGTAAAATGGTTATTCATTTATGCTGCCAGCTAAAAAATGTTTAATCATGGATGCTTCTAACTGGAACGGGTTCAAATATTGATGCTTATAATTGGAAGATGTTACATTAGTGATGCTTCCAACTGATAAATGTTTAATTATCGATGCTTACACGTGGAAAATGTTCAATTAATGATGCTTCCATTTGGAAAATGTTCAATTAATAATGCTTTCAATTGAAAAATGTTCGAT
>CAKNXH010002232.1:118468-176608 GCA_932178445.1 Andricus quercusramuli | reverse complement strand
ACCCAAAATACGTAAAAATTGACTAGTCTGGTCCGTCGAAACTCCTTCTTTGTAGGGCTGTGGAATGTACGAAAAAGAGTTTCTTGAGATTAGGAAAAAAAGAAAAACTAACTTCGACATTCCGAGTTCGGCTTCAGATTCAGCGACCCAAAATACGTAAAAATTGACTAGTCTGGTCCATCGGAACTCTTTTTTGGGGGGGCTGTGAAATCTACGAAAAAGAGTGTCTTGAGGTTAGAAAGAAAAGAAAAACTAACTTCGACATTCCGAGTTCGGCTTCGGATTCAGCGACCCAAACGTAAGAATTGACTGTTCTGGTCCGACGAAACTCCTACTTTTTTGTGGAACAAATAAAACTGCGACCAGTAGAATCTGTTGGAATGAAACAGAATTTACTGGATTTAAAAAAAGTTGACCTGGAATTTGTTCAAAAGTAGACCTGGAAAACCTGGATCTGAAATGTTGAAATCAGCCTTTTCTGTCAACCTTGTTCTTGTATACAAAACTTTTCGATTTAATTAATTTTCATTAACTTTTATTGGATCATTATTGATAATTAGGAATTACATTTTCGCATAGTATCGCTGTTAAATAAGCAATAATCGTTAATTTAACGATTAGGGTTTCTCACGTGGCAGTGCGAAAAACTTAGAAACAATGTGCCGGAGTCAAAGTGTCAGAGCGTGGGCTTTAAAGCGTGGGAGGCTCGTAAAGCCGGAGACACTCGTGCGCGTTATTTCGTGATATAATCGGGCGATTAATCGAGGCGTGAAGTTCGTCGCGAAGGAATTTGCAAATATTTCCAGGAGCCCAATAAATTCTCGGCCGTGGAAAATATTTCCAATATTAGGCACCGCGTTAGAAGACTCGCCATCTGCGAAAACGATCCCAGAAAGACAAAGCGGAATTGAATTTCACGTGAGATAAGAAGACACTCGATACTCGGACTTGGTCTATATATGTATTAATATTATTTCCTTCTGAGATTAAAAAAATTGAGTTACAAGAAATTTTTTCACGAAATTTCGTTTATTGGGTTGCTGCAGGTCGGGATTTTGGAAAGTCAAGAGAATTTCAGGGAAAACCTGAAAGGGCCCGTCTATAAACTATGTAACCAATTTGAGGATTTCCCTACTTTCCCTTTTTTTAAAGAATTTTTGTTCCTCTTGTTTGCAAGAAACTTCCCATTTGTATCGTTTTTTCGCTGAAACATGAACTGAATTAATAGAAGCCGTTAAGAAAGTCCAACTATTTTTGGTTTAAAAGTCTAGTTGAAGATTCTACTATTTTCTTGAAAGTTAATTTTTGTCGAAAATGCAACAATTTTGTCAATAAAACTTTTTTCTTGTCAAAAATTCAACTACGCTCAACTCCCGATATAAGAACCCTCGGTTTAAAATATTCCTAGAACTGATGGCCTCCGCAGTTTCGTGATGCGAGGAGCTGCGGGCCGAAAGAGAGGTGGTGCTCAGTCAAGCGTGATAAACTTGGTTGAAAGATGAACTATTTTGTTGAAAATTCATTTTGTTGTTGTTGAAAATTCATCTCTTTGGTTAACGCTTCAATTATTCCATTTTTAGAAAATTAATCTTGAAAAAATCATATTTTTTTGTTAAAAATGCTTCTGTTTACTTGAAAATTAATCTGGTTTGCTTCGCGATTCAACTGTTTCGTAGATTTAACTTTTTTGGTTGAATTTGACTTTTTTTGCAAATTAAAATATTTTTTTGGTAGAAGTATTAACTATTATATTTTTTTGTTGAGAATTCATCTGTATTGCTTAAAGATTCAACTACCTGGTTGAAATTTGAGCAACTGTGTTAAAAATTAATTTTGTTTTGGTTGAAGATTCATCATTTAAGTTGAAAATGCATATCCTTTATTGACTAAAAATAGTTTTTGTTTTAAAATTTATTTATTTTGTTGAAAATTCGTCTTCTTGGTTTCGCAATTCATCCCTTAGGGATCGTCCATATATTACGTAAGATGTTTTTCATTTGTTTATATCGTTGTACCCTTCTCAACTTCACAGCAATTGTATTCTCGTCTTTATTTAAACAAAAGAAAAACGTCTTACGTAATATATGGACGATCCCTTATCGTAGAAATTTAATCTTTTATGGCAAAGTGCAACGATTCAACGACGATTCAACTATTATGTTAAACATTCCTCTTTTTTAGTGGAAAATTAATCCACTAAGTTGAACATTCTTTTTTGGTTGACGATTCACGATTTTAGATGAAAACTTTTTTTATTGAAGATTCAAATATTTTGCTGAAGATTCTTTTTTTTTTGTCTTCAGTTGAAAATTCACCATTTGGCTGAAAATTCAACTTTTTTGTTGTTGAAAAGTTATCTCTCACCATAGAAATATAATTTTTTTTTGTTAAAAATGCAACTATTTGGTTGAAAATTAATCTTTTTTAGTTGATAATTCGTGTATTTTGTTGAAAATTTGTTTTCTTTTTTTGTAGAAAATTCATCTTTTGAGTTGAAAATTCAACTATTAGTGTAAAATTTCATTTTTTTTTCAAAATACATGATTTTAGTTCAAACTTACTTCTTTGGTAGAAAATTAACCTATTTTGTCAAGAATTCTTTTTTTTTTAAACTTAATGTTTGTAACTGAAAATATAACTTCCATTTTTGCTTTGAAAATTGATAGTTTTTAGTTGAAAATTTGTTTATTTTGTTGACAGTCCTTTTTTTTGAAAAGTCAATTTTTTTGATAGAAAATTCATATTTTTGGGTTGAAAATTCAACTGTTACGTTAAAAATTCCTCATTTTGGTTTTGAAAGTTAATCTGTTCTGGTTGAGGATTCAATTAGTTTGTTAAAAATGAGTATTTAGTTCAACTGGTTTTGATTGAAAATTAAAATAATTTTTGGTTGATTTATCAACTATTACACTTTTTGTTGAGAATTCATTTTTTTTTTAAGATTCATCTCTTTAGTTGAAAATTTAACTATTTTGTTAAAATATCAACTATTGCATTTTTTATTGAAAATTCGCCTTCTTAGATTGAAAATTTAACTCATTTTTTGAAAGTTGAACTACTTTCTTCAAAATTAATTTCATGGTTAAAGATTCATTATTTTGGTTGAAAAAAAGGCATCTCTTTGGATGAAAATAAACCGACTTTGTTGAAAATTTAATTATTCCATTTTTTGTTCAAAATTTATCTTTTTTTATTGAAAACTCAACTATTTCTTTGAATATTTGTTTGAAATTAATCTTCTTGATTGAAAATTTGTTTCTTTGGTTCAGTATCGAACTATTTTCTTGGAAATTCGATTTGTTTTTTCATTCAAAATTAATTTTTTTAATTTAAGATTTAGCTTTTTTGATTCAAACTTGATACATTTTGGTTAAAAGTTGTCTTTCTTTAGGAAATTAATCTTTTTGATTGAAAAGTCATATTTTTGTTTGAAAATCAACTATTTGGTTGGAAAAAGTGGTGTTATATTTTTTGCATTCTAATAGGTTTAAGGTTTTTTTCATACCTAAAAAAATGTATAATGGTAAAAGAAAATGAAAAAATTGGTCAGGGAAAAGTTAGAGAATGTCAGGGAATATAAAAATTATCATTTTGCAACAACTCTGATTTCATAAACTCTCTTTATAAAATTGTTTATCTTTTTGTTTCAGGTAAGTCCAGATGAGCAACTGAAAGTAACTTAGTGTAATGTATACACACTTCATTGCAAAAATTGAATGGAAGTTTGTTTTAGAGGTTTGGAGGATTTTTTTATTTTTATAAAAAGTGATAAGATTTGCCTTTCGCGTGCAAAGTTCTATTTTCTGGACTTCTTTTTTTTTTTACATATTCTCACGAAGCATCGCAAAAGTCGCGTGAGATAGGAAGTTGGCGCGTGACGATTCGCCAAGTTGCGGTAACAGGTGTGCGAGACTACTCCATAAATCATAAATCATATTTCGAATATACAGTATTCACGATGATGTTTCTTCATTCTGAGGTACAGCAGGACCTCTCGGATCGGACCTCGATTTTTTATTTTTTTATTCAAAGTTTAGTGTAATTAATCAGGGTGTCTAGTGTCCTGAAAATCCTTGAAAACCTGGAAAAGTCCTTGAATTCGTTTTTATCTGGAAATAATTTTTTCATTTTTGAAAATTGATCTTTTTGATTCAAAATGCCTTTGTTTTCGGTTGGAAAAATAATTTTTTAAACTAAAAACGTAACTAAAAGTAGAAAACTAATCCTGTTGGTGAAAATTTTCTCTCTTTTGATTAGAACTGCATTTATTTGATTAAAAAATTTTTTTTTGTTAAAAATACGTATTTTGGGGTTGAGAATGCTGTCTTTGGGCTTGAATGTTCAACAATTTCTTTGGCATTTTTTCCTATATTGGCTAAAAAATCTTTATATGTTGAAAATTCATCTCTTTGGTAGAAAATTAATAATTTTGGGTTGAAAATTCAACTGTTTTGTAATAATTTTTTTTTTGTTTCTTAAAAGTTTACCTACTTTATTAAACATTCATTCTTTGGTTGCAGAATTTCAGATTCATCATTTTTAGTTGAAAATTCATCTCTGGTTCAAAATTCACCTATTTATTTGAAATTTTTTTTACTGAAAATTCATCATTTTTAGTTGAAAATTAAATTATTTGTTTGCAAATTGATGTATTTTGTTGAAAATTGGTCTTTTTTGGTAGAAAATTAATTTTCTTTGTTGAAAATTCTTCGTTTCCGTTAAGAATTCATCTCTGAAGAGAACTCGTCTTTTTGTCGAAAATTCTAATTTTCGTTTTGAAAATTCAACTATTTTTGGTTACAGTTTAATTTTTTTTCAAAACAAGACTATCTGGTTGGAAATTCATTTTTTTGATAAAATGAACAATGGCAAAAAAACGTTTTTTTTTTCTATAAAATCAGATTTAAAAAAATTTCTACTATGCTTCGTGAGAAGTATTTTTTTACTGTAAAAAAGTACCTGGAAAAATGTGTTTTTTTTTGTCCGGGAAAACCTGGAAAAGTCCTGGAATTTTTGTTTGAAGAAACGCTAGACACCCTGAATTAATAATCAATTTTTAATTTTTATATGATAAAAAATGGTTACAAATATTATAATTATTACCATATATCTAGATTCTTAAACTCATAAATATTGAAAATTCGAGGTCAATTTCAAATTCAAATCCACTTAGAAGTGATGGCTTTCCTAGTTTCTCTGCTGGCTATTTATTTTTTTATAGAGAATTTTAAGACAAATGCTGTGCTTAAATTATTAAGAAATTGAATAAATTTCCGAAAATTGTAAATGATCAAATGATTTATATTTTTTAGGGCTTCTCTGATAAGCAAGATTAAAAACACATGCCCATTAAAAACAATTATTTTGTTCATTTTTCTCGAAAACGTTGCTTGAATCAGAAAACTTCCTGAACGTAAAGATGTATTTTCACATCTCTTACGTTTTTTTTTTTTTTTTTTTTTTCTGATACGACTCATATTTTTGAAGAAAATTGGAAAAAACCTGGGTTAAAATTTTTTTAACGTTGTTAAAACTTCAAACATTCGTTTTTGAGTAAAGAAGGAATAGAGTGGCACCCCAGGCCCTTTTATTTTCGAAAATTTGTATTTTACGGTTTACGCTACAGGTCGAGTCACCTGACAGCGGTCAGTGTTTGACCTGAGCTATAAATTCCTAAAACTATAAATTCCACAGAATAATGCAGCCAGAATTCAAAATCTCGACCTAAACCTATAAGTCACTCCACCTGTATTTAATTTTAGGATTCTAACGTGATTTTAGGATAAATAATTCACCTAAAAAATCAAAAACCGTGATCAGGGATCAGGAAAAACCTGGAATTCTAATGGTTAAGGAAAATGAATTGATCAGGAATGATATCCTTGTTAGTAATTTACTTGCATTGTACTTCTATTTTTTGCAGCTGCTTTATTCTGACGATAATCTTTTTAGTTAACAATTTTATTATTTTGTCAAAAATTCAACTATTTTTTTGTAAAATTAACTTTCCGTTGAAATTTTACATTTTTGTGGTGAAAATTCAACTATATTTATGACAATTTGCCTTTTTTATTGAAAAATTCGTCAGTGTGGTTAAAAAATTCATCTTGTTTTAACAGAAATTTAATATTTTTTCGATAAAAAGCACCTGTTTGGTTAAAAACAAATTTTGTTGGTTGAATTCGACGGTTTTGGGTTTAAAATTAAAATATTTTTGGTTGAAATATTTACTATTACAAAATTCGTGGAAAATTGATATTGTTTATTTAAAATTTCAAAAACTCAGGTAAAAGTTACTACTTTGTTAACGATTTATTTTTTTGGTTAAAGGTTCATCGCATTAGTTGAAAATTTAACTATTTTTTTTAAAGTTCGCTTGTTTGGTTCAAAATTATTTTTTTTTTTCAAGTGAAAATGAAACTTCTACATTTTTGGTTGAAATTGATGTTTTTTGATGAAATTTTATCTTTTCGTTAAAGATGCAACGTTTTGGTTAAAAATGAACTTTTTCGATTCAAATTCATATTTTAAGGTGGAAAATTCAACTCTTTTACAGAACAATCATCCTTTGGCTCGAAAGCCCAACAATTTGGATGAACTTTTTTTCAAATGTCACCCATTACATTTATTTTTTAATTCATTTTTGTAGGCTTAAAATTCAACTAATATTCAGTTAAAAATTAATAAATTAATTGTTATTTAAAAATTGAAATATTTTTGTCAATTGTTTTTTTTTTTTAATATGATGTAGTACATTTTTCTTTGAGGATGAATCTTTTTGTTGTAAATTCAAATTTTCGGGATGAAAATTCAACTTTCTTCTAAAAAATGCGTCTTTTGACTTTATATTTTAACTATTTGGTTACAGATGCAACTTTGTTTACTTGAATTTTAATCTATGTTGGTTGAAAATTGCCATTTGAATTCATCTTTGTGGATTAAAAATTTAACAATTTGGTTAAAAATGTAACTATTTTAATAAAAATCGGATTATTTTGTTAAAATGTGAACCATTTTCATAAAAAGTCATGTTTCATGTCGAAAATTACATTTCCTTTTTGAAAATTTGTCTTTTTGTTTACAAAATTCATCTGTTTTGTTAGAAATTTCACCATTTTGGGGAATTTTTTAGTTGAGGTTGCAAACAAATCTCTTTTGTTCGAAATATCTAATATTACATTATTCAATGAAAAATTCTACTTGGATTTTTTTATTATTTTGTTGAGAATTTAACTCTGATTAATAATTTAACTTTTTTGTTGAAAATTGTTTTTTTTTTTTAATATAAACTAGTACATTTTTCGTTAGGAATTAATCTTTTTGTTGAAAATTCAACTGTCTTTTTAAAAAATTATATTTTTGGCTTGAAAATGAAATTGTTGGTTAATAATTGAACTGTTTTGTTGAAAATTTAATTATTTTTTCGAAAATTGAACTATTTTTTCAAAAAGTCATCATTTTGTCGAAAATTAAACTAGTTTGTTGAAAATTTTTCTTTTTGGATTAAAAATTGGTTCGGTTGGGCCTCTTTTGGCTCAATTCGGGACCACTGAAAATACCTTGTTAACCACTGGGCTCGATAATGAACCCAAAGTGTTCCCTTTAAAGTACAAGAGAGCTTTAGATTTTAGATTTGTATCTTTGCATGGCATCCCCGAAATTGGGCAAATTTTCTGCACGGCACGATACTTTGGCGGCTTAGTACTGTGACATTTTGATAAATTTATGTCTTCAGGTAGTGGGCTTTAAACTTCGGAATAGCACATTGTCAGTGTTTTAAAATTACTAGTTTCTCTTAAATATTAGGTAACATTTTAAAAATTTTATTAATTAAAAAAAAAATGATATAAGTGTGTATCTGTAAAATTTGCGGCATCCTATTAGAATTATTCGTGTTTTAAAACAAATTTTATACCACTTTTGGCCATCAAAGAAGGGTTGAAAGTTTGAAAAATGAAAAATATTTTCTTTGGGTTCAAAAATTATTGCAAATTTTCTTATATGTACAGCTTTCGATAACAAATAATAATATGAAGTCATATTTTAGAAATAATTATTTTTGATCAAGATAGAATTTTTGGAAATATCGACAAAAATTATTATACTTTTTTGTATTTGGGTAATGGAATACTTATTTACCATTTATTTTTAAATATTTTTTTCATAAACATAGTTCTATTTGAAGGGAAGAAATTTTTTTTAACCTGAACAATTTTTTTTAATTGGTTCTCAGGGCACTTCAAAATATGTAGTTAAAAAATGCTGAATTAGCATTATTAAAAGTTGTAAAGTTTTTGTAAATGAAACGAGAAAAGATGTGTGAAAGAAGTTTTTTTTTTAAATTTCAAATCAGTGTTCCGTTAACCTAATTCAAAAAATGTAATATTTTTGTTGATATTACAAGAAATTATAACTTAATCAATTTTTTTTTTCATAGAATATCTATTTTGTGGGAAAACCTTTTTTGGTTTGAACATGTCACTATTTGGTTGAAAATTAATTTTTTGGGGCCAAATTAACAATTTTATTGAAAATAATATTTTTTTATCAAAATCCCCATTTTCGGGTGAAAGTGTATTTGTTTTGTCGAATATCCGTTTTTCGGAATGAAAATTTAATTGTTTTGCAGAATTTTTTTTAGTCTGTTTAAAAATTCATCTCTTTTGATTGAAAATTCAACTATTTTGTTAAATAATTGTTTTTTTGTTGTTGAATTTAATTGTTTTTTATTTAAAATTGAAATATTTTTTGTTTGAAATATCAACTATTACATTTTTCGTTGTGAATTCATACTTTTTTGGTTAATAACTGTTTGGTTTTGATTTGAACTACTTTGTTAAGAATTTATTTATTTTTTTGGTTAAAGATTCATTTTCGTTGAAAATTTATCTCCTTGGCTGACTTGGTTTGAAAATTCGTCTTTTTTGGTAAAATCCAACTGGTTTTTATTTCAAATTTAAATCGGTTTTGGTTTAAATACCAACCACTATATTTTTTGTTTTGAATTAATTTTTCTTCATTGAAAATTCAACTACTTTGTTAAACATAAAACTCCTTTGTTAAAAATCCATTTTTATATTAAAGATTTATAATTTTAGTTGAAAATTCGTCTCTGGTTAAAAATTAAACTATTTTTTTGATTTTTTTTTTGAAACTGATTCTTTTAACCACAAATTCAACTATTTAGTTTGAAGATACATCTTTGTAGGTTGAAGACTTAAAAAATTCGAAAAACTATTTGGTTAAAACTTCCACTATTTTGATGAAAATTTAATTAGTTTTGTGAAATTTACAGTATTTTGTTAAAAGGTCATTTTTTCGTCGAATATTTAATTTTTTTTTAACATTCGTCATTTTAGATAGAAAATTAAACTATTTGTCTGAAAATGCAACAGTTTTTGGTTAATAATTAATTCGTTATTGTTGAAATAGATAGAAAATTCATATCTTTTGTTGAAAATAGATCTTTACGTGTTTAAAAGTCAAAAATTCTATTTTTTGTTGAAAAATCA
This sequence comes from Andricus quercusramuli, assembly GCA_932178445.1. Classification (NCBI taxonomy): domain Eukaryota; kingdom Metazoa; phylum Arthropoda; class Insecta; order Hymenoptera; family Cynipidae; genus Andricus; species Andricus quercusramuli. The sequence continues at coordinate 167,096 of CAKNXH010002232.1, read as the reverse complement.
TCTTTTTGGTTAAATTTTTTAAGTATTTCTTTGAAAATTTAATTACTTTGTTAAATATTCGACAATTTTTATAAAATGTCATCTTTTTTGGGTTGAAAATTCAGTTGTTCATTTTGGTTTGAACATTCAACTATTTTGGTATGAACTTTAACTATTCGGTTGAAAATTAACTTTTTTTATGAAAATTCCCATTTTCGGGTCGAAAATTTAATTGTTCATTTTGTGAAAGTATAACTATTTGGTTAAAAATTAAATTTTTTGGTGAGAATTCATGTTTGCGGGTTGAAAATTGAACTGTTTTGTAGAAAATTCCAATTTTTTATATGAAATTTGAAAAATTTGGTAGAAAATTCATCTAATTGTTTGAAAATTTATATTTTCGGATTGAAAATTCAATTGTTTTGTAGAAAAATCTTTTTTTCTTATGTTTGAAAATGCATCTTTTTTGGTTCACGATTGAGATATTTTGTTGAAAATTCTTATTTTTTATTTAGAATAAAATTTTTTTGACTGATAATTCAACTACTTGTTTAAGAGTTGAACTACTTTGTCAAGAAATTTTTTTAAATTGAAAACTGAACTATTTTTTTGAAAATTATATTTTTTTAATTGGATTGAAAGTTTCTTTTTTAATTGAAAATTTAACTATTCCATTTTTAGTTGAAAACTGGCCTTTCTTGGTTGAAAATTCAACTGCTTGGTTGAAAATGTATATAAATGTATTTTGTTAAAAATTCGGAAATATAGAGATTGAAATTAGGATGTGATATAGTATTGATAAGCGAATAAAAATCTAGTTCGGAAATTAATTGTGTCCTAAAGTACGAAAAGAATTTACATGACAAGTGGTGTAATGTAATGTAATATACCCTCTTATCACGTCAATAATTCAGCCGACATTTCATTATAGGCGCACTCCTATATAGGAAAGTACGGCACTATCGAAAGCAGCTCTTAAGTGCCCATTATGAAGTGCGCTTATTATTTTCCCTCCTTAGAAAAGTGCGCAACGATAAATCGCACCCCACGTCGTGAATCTTTCATTGAAGTTTATAGGGGGAAATAAAAATTCGCTTCCAGTAACATTGAGATTTTTTTCAAATTCGAAGTTTAGTGGCTTTAATAATCGTTAGAATTATTTATAAAATTGACAAAAATTAACATTGGTTAATTACACGGTGGCCACTGAACCGGAAAAGCAGGAAAATTTTCAATTTAATGGATTTTAAAATGCTGTTTAAAGGCAAGTTTTAAGAACAAATATACAGTTTAGAAAACAAATGAAAATGAAATATTTGAAATTTTTTGATAAACGTTTTTATTAAAAATGCAGATTTTTGGGTCTAATTTAATCTCGCTTGGTTGAGGATTTAACAATTTGGTAGAAAATTAAACTATTATTATTATGCCATATTAAGCCATCCCTTTCCGGGTGAGCGTGACTCATTTGGTTCTAACCAGGGATTAGAGAAAGTTCTTTCCTGAAAATTAAACTAATGGGTAGAAAATTAACTTTTTTGTTTAAAAATAATATTTTTGGGTTGAAAATTCAACCGTTTTCTAGATAATTCGTCATTTTGATTTAAAATTCAAAAATTTTGTTGAATATTCGTATTTTTAAGTTTAACATTATTTTTTTTTCACTGGAAAACTATATTTTTTTGGAAAGCAAATTAAACAATTTCGTTAAAAATTTATCCTGTTTTAGTGGAAAATTCAGCTACTTGGTTGAAAGTTGAATTACTTTGTTAAAAAATTAACTTTTTTGTAATTTCTGACAATTCGTCCTTTTGGCTTTAAAATTCAACAATTTTGTTGAGAATTTATGGATTTTGTTCAAAATTTATGTATTTTGTTGAAAATCGATGTATTTTGTTCAAAATTTGTGTTTTTTGGTTAAACATAAATCTTCTTGCTAGAAAATTCATGTTTTTGGTTGAAGATTTCACTATTTGGTTAAAAATTAACTTTTTTATTTAAAAATTGAACTACTTGTGCAAAAGATTAAAAATCATTTAAAAATTTAAAAAAAATTTTTTGAGTTAAACTCTTTTGTTGAAAATTACTTTGGTTAAAGATTCATTATTTTAGTTAAAAATTCATCTCTTATTGAAAATGTAACAATGCAGCTATTCCATTTTTTATTCAAAATCGAAAATCTTGATGGAAAATTGATATTTTTTATTGAAAATTTATCTTCTTTATAGTTGAAAATTCTTGAAGTTTGTTAAAAACTCGTATTTTTTGGTCGAAATGTAATCTCCTCTGTTTAAATTTAAATTAAACTTTTTGATGATAATGTAATTTTTTAAATTTAGTATTCAACTATTTGGTAAAAGTTGAACTAGTTTGTTAAAATTCATATTTTTATAAGATTCACCTCTCTGGTTTACAATTTAACTTTTTCATTGAAAATTTTTTTCTTTTTGTTAAAAATTAAGGGTTTTATCTGAAAATTGCACTATTCTCTTATTGCTTACAAATTTATATTTTTGATTGAAAATTGATCTTTTCTAGTTGAAAATTCATATAGTTTGTTACAAATTCGGCTTTTTGGTGAAAAATTAGTTTTCACGGTTGAAAATTCATCCTTTTTCATTAAAAATGCAACTGTTTGGTTCTAAATTAATCTGGCCTGGTTGAGGTAGAAAGCAGAAAGAGTGGTAGAAAATTAAATTAATTTTTTATTAAAAAATCATATTTCCGGGTTAAAAGTTCAACCGTTTTGTAGATAATTCATTCTTTTTAAAATCCAACAATTTTGTTGAAAAGTGATGTATTTTGTTTGAAAATTCGTATTTTTTTAAAGATTCACCTCTGGTTGATAATTTAACTATTCCACTTGTAGAAAATTTATCTTTTAAGTTAAAAAATCATCTTTCAGGTTGAACTCTTTTGTTGAAAATTCATTTGATTAAGATTCATAATTTTAGTTGAAAATTCTTTTTTTGTTGTTGTTAAAAATTCATATTTCTGGTTTAAATTTAACTTTTTTGTTAAAAAATTAGAATAAAAATTTAGAATTCAACAATTTTGTTGAATATTAATGCAGTTTGCTGAAAACTCGTGTTTTCTAGTAGAACTTTTAGTAAAACTTCTTGTATTTATTTTTTATTTATTTATTATTTATTCTTGCATTCCATTTATGGTTAGAAATTTATCCTTTATAAGTTGAAAATTCAACTATTTGGTCGAAAACTCATGTATTTGATTGAAAATTCCTCTTTTTGGTTCGAAAATCAATCTTTTTTGTTGAAACTTCAATATCTTCAATATATATTTTGACTTTAAATCTTCGGAATTTTAAGTGTTTTATATTGATTTTAATATGGTATTTATATTAATTTTATTTAAAAGAATTTATTTCTGCATTATTATCCTATTTTCTTGAAAAATCACAATCTTTTATATGTTTTGATAACATTTTGGGATACGTTACTTTTCGGTCAAAAATAGCCAAAAATTGGTAGCTTAGTTTATGAGTTTATGGACGACTGGTTCAAATAAAAATTACCCCTGTGAAAGAATATTTTCTTAATCCTGAGAAATAGGATCCAAGTAAATCTTAGAAAAATCATTTTTTGAGTTAAACTCTAGTTGAAAATTAATTTTTTTTTGATATTCATTATTTGAGTTGTAAATTCATCTCTTGTTAAAAATGTAACTATTTTGTTGATAATTGTTTTTTTTTCTGGTTGAGAGTAATTTTTTTTTAGCTAGCAATATAAATATTCTAGTTTTGATTAAAAATTGATATTTTAAAATGAAATTTGATATTATAATAGGATTCAAGTAAATGCATTTACTTGGTTTCAAAAAATTATTTTTTTCTTTTATTTTTTTCACACGGTGCTGGAACTGAATAAATAACAGGCGCTGATAATGAAAGCAGTCGCGCGCGCGCAGGCACAAGTGAGCGCGATATCGTATCTTTGGAGAAACGGCAAGGAAAGGAATACATTACATATGGTTGTTTTGAGGTCTTGTATGAAAATCACGCTACCGTGAATCACGACCTGTAAAGTTTGCTTTATGTATCGAGCTGGTTTACCCGATATACACAATTCCTACAATGCATTACGCAAAAGTTTAATTAGCGTAATCGCGCGCGCGCGCAGTCGCCTTTCCGCGAGGAGTTGTTTTCTGGCTTTTATTAAGTAATTTTATAATTTATGTCCCAATATATATTGCACCTTGTTTGAAATTAATTAAGGAGAAATAAGACACGAGTCGAGTCCGATAAAATAACTGGTTTAATTGAATTTAGGTTTGGATCTGAAGCAAAAAGCATGGGTATGAGGGGTTAGTGGATTAGGTTAATCGTTTTTATTTGAAAATTCAAAAATTTCATTGTTTTGTCGAAAATAAGTCTATTTGGCTTAAAAATTCATCTTTTTTGCTAGAAATTTTATCTTTCGGTTAGAAACTGTTTTAGTTGACGTTACCAAATGTAATCTCCAGATGTTAAATTCTTATAATCTTCAGGCATTAAATTGTAACGTCTCAGATTTTAAAATATTCAGGCGTCTGTGTAGTCTCAGATGGTACGTCGCATCGTGGTGCGTGTCATATGCATTCGTTCGCATTGAAACAAGTAATAATTAAGATAAAAAATGATTATTAGTGCTAAATCATACGTTTTTTCGATTTTAAAAATGGCTAAGTTTATATTTCTTTTCATCAGACATTCACTGCTACTTGTACAAGTACAGAAACTTAGCCTCCTTCACGGAAAAAAAAGTTCATTAAACTTTCTTGAAGTAATACAAGAGTCGGGGATGAGAGCGAACCTTGAACAAATCTTCTATATTCTGTATAACTTTCAGGATTTAATATAGAACTAACCTAGAATAACTCTACAAGAATTCTGTAAACTTTATATTGAACTCCGATTTGAAAAAGTTTAATAAAATATATAGAGAAATTCATGAAAGAGTGCTGAAAACTTTCGTAGAAATCACAATTGAGGTATTGAAAGTTTGTAATCACATAATTATAAGGTTTAAATACCTCAATTCAGTCAAATGTATAGAAAAATTCTTCAAAAAATGTTGAAAAATCTCATAGAAATTCGATTCGAAGTATTGAGTGTTTGTGAACTACTTCAATCTAAGATCTATAGACTTCAGTTCTTTAAAATGTAGCTGCGCAGTCGCTACTGTGCGCAGGCAGCGACTTTTCCGCATCGCTCCCACGTGAAAAAAAAGAATTCAAGTCTTAGAGAACATTAGCACCCGTTGAAAATTAAAATATTAAGTTTGCCAATAACCGACACATCTCTAAATGGTAAATCCACTACCCGCGTGCACCGGAACGTGCACCAGGTCGTTCAAGACGTCATCTACGAGAACTTTTTTAGAATCTAAATTGTATCAATAGCCAAAATAACTACCAATGGTGAGACGACGATCAGGATGCACCGGAACGTGCACCAGGTCGTTTGGCACGTATTCTACGAGAACTGCTTTAAAATTCAAATTGTGTCAACATCCAAAATAATTAAGTGTTGAGTCGACGATCCAGGTGCACCGAGTCGCGCACCAGGTAGTTCAGCACGTATTCTACGAGAACTTTTTAAAAATTTGAATTGTTTCAACCACCAAATTAACTACCGTCAACTCAACATTGGTAGTTATTTTGGTAGATAAACCTCAAGATTTCTAAAGAAATCATCAAGTCAAGCTCCCTTCGATCGTTTTTTTATATTAAGAAAATATGAGAGAAAACAAAGTTTTCATATTTTTGTTTCGGTCTTACGATCCATTTAGAAAAAATTGAAAAACTAAATCGAGTCAAAATTCCTTTTTATTGACGTTTCGGCCCCATCTGTGGGCCTTCATCGATACAAACATCTTAAAGAATAATCAGAGTCAATCATAAATATACGTCGAAGCGGATGACAACATTTTAAAATTTTGTGAAGTCAGATATCATTTTGAAGTTTTAAAAATCATTATGAAGTTTGTAAATAAAGTATTGGGAAACTATAAAGTCCAAGGAACTTTCACAATATGTTAAAAAAGGTTCATATTTTGTAATTAAAATGCTGTGAAACAGCTAACAAACTGATGTTTTTTCACAAACTTCATAGTGATTTTTAAAACTTCAGAATGATCTGACTTTACAAAATTTTAAAATGTTGTCATTCGCTTCGACGTATATTTATGATTGAGTTCGATTATTCTCTAAGATGTTTCTTTCTGATGAAGGCCCACAAATGAGGCCAAAACGTCAATAAAAAGGATTTTTGACTCGATTTCTTTTTTAAATTTTTTCTAAATGTATCGTAAGACCGAAATAAAAATATGAAAACTTTGTTTTCTCTCATATTTTCTTAATGGTAGTTAGTTTGGCTATTGACACAATTTAGATTCTAAAAAAGTTATCGTAGATGACGTCTCGAACGACCTGGTGCACGTTCCGGTGCACCCGGGTAGTGGACTTGCCATTTAGAGATGTGTCGGTTATTGGAAAACTTTAGATTTTAATTTTCAACGTTAAAAATTGAAATAGATTAAACTTTTCCCATGTCATATCTTATTTAATCGATTCAAAAAATATAGAATTGGGAATTCAACTTTTAAAATTATTTGCAATGCAAGCCTTTAATTTCATATAACTTATATAAACTTATTCTATATAGCTATATAAGATCTTATTAATCTTGAACCTACTAGAATTTATAACCAAAAAATAATTTGCGATTAAAAATTTGTTCGAAATTTAAAGTTTCCAAAATTTTAAAAATTTTAAAGATCCCGAAATTTGTAATTACCTAAATTTTAAACTAAATTTTCGAAATATGATATTCTTGAAATTACTGACATTATAAATATAAAACTCCAGAAATTTCAAATTTCCGAAATCATTAACCTAGAATTTTCAAATCACAAAAATTTGTCAAACAGCCCTTCACAGCTGTAGCTTATATTTTAGATTTTTTTTTTATACTACAAGTTATGTTAGCTGCGAGGTTTTCTCAGGAGCTCCGAATGCGTAGGTAGGGGGTTCGAGCCCACAGCGAATAATAATTTTAATAGCGTGCGATTATTTGTGTAGTGATTGTTTGTGTAATAGTAAATAATTATGTTCTTAAATATGTGAACAAATATTAAAGCATAATGATAATAATAATGATAATAAAAAAGATGTTTTTTAAGGCTAAAAATCGGCCATGATTTTATAGAACTGTTCTCTATAGTTTCGAGACTTCTCCGATGTAGACTGTATATTAGCTGGACTTTTAGATTTTCTATAACTATTCTACGTTTTTCGCATTTTAGAGAACTCTGTATTAAATTTTGTAGAATAGTTCGATGCAATGTAAAACCAAGAAGATTTTAACTTTTAATAAACTACCCGTCGTATCCTCTACTATAGGACTAGTTCTATAAAATTTAATGAAATTTTTTTTTCCGTGTTTACTTTCGTTTTTGTAGTCTTATGATAGCACTTTCCTGCTTATTGTGTGTTTAAAAAATTGAAATTGTTTCCAGTTCTAGTTCCGAGCTCGTCTGTCAAAATTTTGTATAGGTTTATAAATGCTTTTGCAAACATTATTATATATGAGGTTATCTAATGGACCAGGATTCTACACTGTTAGAAAAATCTCTACTAAATTTAGTATACATGTAATGGAAGCAAGAATGCATAACCTGAAATTAAATTTAGTATACCATCGTACAGTAAATTTAGTATATTCTTACTGAATTTAGTATACACGTATATGAAATTTAGTATACGCGTGTACTAAATTCTGTATAAATATACTAAATTTACTGTACGCTGGTATACTAAATTTAATTTCATGTTGTGCATTTTTGCTTCCATTACATGTATGCTAAATTTAGTAGAGATTTTTCTAACAGTGTAATATGGATATTAGATTTTAAAATCTTGGATTATAGAGTTTATTGTCTCACATTATAAAGTTTAATAGTCCAAGATATTATCCTGTAATATCTATAGATTGTAATTATAATAATCTGGATCGCTCTCCCATAGTCAATAGTACAAGATTATATCCGGCAACATATTTTTTATTACCCTCTTATAATCCATTTTTCTCAGTGAAGATAACAAATATGCTGAAACAAGAATGACTCCATCCTTTTTCTCTCAGGAAGCATGTAATATTTGTAATATTAATTTCGTGGCGGGTGTTGGCATCTGCAATGAAAACTTTGCCCAAAGTTGAAATTTGCATGTGCTTACGAAGAGAGTCATGTAAATATATATGATGTGTATATACATATGTGCACATGACCGTACAACCCCCAGGAGTTTCACGATTACATATCATTATTCCGCATGGCTACCGGAGAGCTCCAACCCCGAGATATGTTTGCAACTGGATTACCGTTTACATGAGATTCTCTTTCTCTCTTTCACCACACTCATCCCTTTCCGCCTCTAATTATTTATCGCACTCGAGTGAACCTGTTTGCTTGCTTCGCGCCGACGGAAATTTCGCTCAAAATTAAGGCAGCGTGCACGTAATCGGACCTGCGCTGGGTCAAAAACACCCTCGATTCTGAGAAAAGTCGTGGAGATGATTGAGGAAATTAAACTTGGGAAGATCGGAAGCAATTTAAATATTTTCGGGGCTAGAAGCATACCATACTTTAGACTGGATCGCTGATTACCTTTTGAGTTTCTTGATCCATTATTTTGAATCCGCCATTTCTAATTTTTGTGTTTGGACTTGGAATTCAAAATCAGCGACTCCAAAAGCCAAACCAAAATTTGTGCTCGACAAATGCAATATTTTCCCTCAACAAAATTTTGTTTTGTATGCTTTTCGACTTTATTTTTGTTTTAATGTGAGAACTCATTGAATTTTGATTGAGGAGGAAAAGACTGACTGTAAAAGGGGTTATCATGAACCAGTTAACTGATAATAATTCCCATAAAACTCAATGGATTTTCATTAAATTTATCATCTAGTTGCTTGGTCACTGATAACGAATCTGAACTATTTGCTTGTCAAAACGTACTGAAACAAATTGTTTTTCAGTTTTTAGCATGATCAAGAGAGCGAGCATAAGGTAAAGGTATACTTGAGACATATTTTCAGGGGGGTTTTGAGATTTTCAATAATTTTGGAATGGCAATAGAATATATTTTCGAAACATTTATATCAATGAATGGGCTGATGTTTCCTAAATGCAAAACGTCTATTGAAAGTTTAGTTCCGTCTAAGCAAAGTTATTATATTCATGAAAAAGCGGAACGACCTATATGTATACCTATTATGAAACAACTGTTGCACTCTTGTGCTGGTGTTCCATAATGCATGTCCCGATTATACACTGTTAAAAATAGTATTAAATTTAATATACCAATGTATATTAAAATTAATATCTCAAGTATATGAAATCGCTATTTAGGTACGTGTTTATTAAATTTTATATACATTCATGATAATCGCTCAGATAATTCCATTTTACACAAAAGCAAAATAAGATTAACAGCAATTTTCGATTCTTAATAATAAAACACGATATCTTCTACCAGTTAACCAAAAACAATATTGGATTTAAAGTCGAAAAGTTCAATTTCGCAAATAAATGACAGACCTAACCTACAATCAACTGTACTCACATTAAATTTTCAGGGCAAATTTTGAAAAGAGTTCCACATGTACGTTGCACTTTGATCATAAAACGGAATTCATTCGACGAATGCTAGATTATTACTTTAATTGCGAATATTTGATAAGATTTAAAGAAATAAATGCACTTTGAGTTTTCAAGCACGCTGCTATACCGACCTGTATATTGTATTTAATACAAAATATATAGCTATTCATATTTTAATGTATATTAAGTTTCAACTACCGTGTATGCAAACTTCATATAAATTTGTATTAAATTTAATACAAATTTTTCCAACAGTGTAGAACGACAAAGACATTTTTTTATATTAATATGGCTTATTTTATATTATTTCTCCATATTAATAGTCCATATTAATTAGTTAATAGTACAATGAACTTTTATTTCAATCGTTCATAGAGATAAATAAATTGAATGAAAGTTTTCGTTAAATTGACAAACCTAACCTATAAAGGGAAGTTTTCGTGAACGAAGTGGATTAAATTTTATTTTTGCTTAAAAATGTTTGTTGGTCCTTTTTTTTTAGAAAATTAACCTTCTTGGTTGAAAATTTATATTTTGTTCCTTGAAAATTCAACAGTTTGTTTTAAATTTGTTTTCTCTTTCGACTGAATAGTATTTTTTAATTGGAAACTCAACTATTCTTAAAAATTGGTCTTTTTTAGGTGAATTCATCTGTTTTTTATTCGGAATCTAAATCTTTTTTAGTTGAAATTTCAATTATTTTACATTTTCCGTTAAAAATTCATCTTTTTCAGTTGGAAATTCAACTCCTTGGTTAAAAGTTACTCTTTTGTAAAAAATTAATTTTTTTCGTTCAAGATTCATAATTTTAATTGAAAATTCATCTCTGATTGAAAATTTAACTACCTTGAGAAAATGAATTTTTCTAACTGAAAATTCGACCATTCCATTTGAAAATTTAACTATTTCGTTGGTAATTGGTTTGTTTTTATTTTTGTTAGAAATTAGTTTTTTTCTAAATAGAAAATTTAAATATTCTATTTTTGGTTAAAAATGTATATTTTTTGGATGAAAATTTAACTATGTGGTTGATAATTGATCTTTTTATTTAAAAATTGAACTATTTTGTGGAACATTTTTGTATCTTTTCGGTATAAAATTCAACTATTCCATTTTTTTGGTTAAAAATGAATTTGTTTGTCTTACTATATAACTATTCCATTTTTTTAAATTCATCTCTTTTTTGTTGTAAAATTCAACTATTGGATAAAAATTTATCATTTTCACTTGCAAATTTATCAAATTGGTTGTTCAAAATTCAACCATTCCAGTTAAAGATTCATCATTTTAGTTGAAAATGTATCTGTTTGGTTTAAAATTTAATTCTTCCTGTTCAAGATTCATCATTTTATTTGAAAATTCATCACTTTGGTTGAAAATTGTACTATTTTATTAAAAATCCGGGTTTTAAAGGTTTTTATTTTACTTAATGTTCCACTATTATATAGTAATAACATAACATATAAGCAGTTGTAAGCTCTTCTATTGTGCCGTACGGTAATGATGAGAGAAAAATGATGAAATTTAGCCTTTTTTCAATATTAAAAAAAAAAAACACAGATTTTAATCATATAAAGTCACCTACTTATGAAAGAAAACACCGCTGAGCAAGTAACGGAATGGGTTTTATATATTTTTTTCACGCCGAAACTTTTTTAACATACGTACGGGAATGACGTTTTTGTTGTCAAAATTCACTTTTCAGTTTTGATATCAGATTCACAAAAAAAAAGAATTAATATTTTAAGCTCAATTTTATACAATATTGTATTAAACGATACACTCTATATTTCTGTATTTATTACTCAACTGTAAATACAATATTTTACTAGAAAAAAATACGTACGGTAATGACTTCTGAAATAACGAAAATGGAGGGACAGACTTTGAGGTTTTTACAATATTATTTATTTGGCTTATAAAATGTGCATACATTAAATTTATGTTCATTTAAAGTTTACAAACTTGATACGTTGAGCGTTTTTCAGGTTACTGTCTAAAAAGAAAGGAGACAATCAGTTTATCCTTGTGCAAAGTGAGGTTGGGACGCCGTACGGTAATGACGTTTGGGGTGTTCTTATATTAAATTAGAGTAAATAGGAGCAGAAATGAAAAAAAAGAACTGACTATTTTGTAGAGAATGATAATAAGTATTTATTAAATTAAAAAGAAAACAGTATGAGTTTCTAAGTTAATGTTATAACTTAGAAACTTTTATCACTGGTACTTCTAGTTTGCCTTCAATTTGACATTTACTCAAATACGGACCGTGTTAAAAAAGGTGTATGTATTATACAATAACTTATTAATAAAGTAAAATAATATAAAAAGTAAATAAAATAAAAACATGTGACACAATCGAAATTTGTGAATACACGAGATAAAATAAGTTATAGGTATCAAGCCGTCTGACTCGGATAAATGGCAGTAAATTTTCCCGAGTTTGGAGGTTGAATAATTAAAATTATATTTTAGTGTTTAGAACATTAGAACTATACTGGCTTTTTATTTAGATGAAAAGCCTAACATTCATACATATACCTTTTTAAAGGTACCTTTACCTTAACTGAAGTTTAAAATGAGTTTGTAAGAAAATATGACCTGAAACAAAATTGAATCTCCAGTTTTTTTTCTGCGCACACAATGTCCATTTCGTGTCCGCCAGTTAACTGGTTAAGATATGAACAATAATGACTGATAGATTGGAATTCGCATGAGGTTGAAAGGGTAATTTATCTGACGAGTCAGGAACGTCGGGGCTGGTCAGGGCCGTCGCGTGTCGGCGATGTTATGCTCGGACCGTTTGGTGCATCCACCTGTATTTTATTTTGCGTGCAGTTACATTTTTGCGGTCGGCGCAGCAATCCCCATCAGCTTCGTAAATATGTACGTGATTACTTTTAATTCCCCCTATTTGCTCGTCCCAGCTGTCTGACGGTGGTTAACCACGTGCACCGAACCGGGCCGCCATTGCAGCCGGGCGAATACGCGCGTTCATTATCCTTGTTTGTCCAACGTGCCGACAGTTTTATGCCAGGATTTTTCTTTTTATTCTCAGCCCCCTACCCCCCTCGATCCCCACATCCCCCCACCCCCACTCTTCTATCCTACATATGTGCCGAGCACCGATCTTTTTTCGATAACCTCCCGACCTCCACTATTTCTGAGTACCTTCGCAATCCATCGTTTTGTTCCTCTGCAGACGCCGGCTAATTAGAAAGAAAAATTATCGAGCACAACATATATGACTTTGATTGACTCACTCATTGTTACACTGTTAGAAATGTTTGCAATTTTAGTATTCACAGGCAAATTAAATTTCCTATACGTTTACTAAATTCATTACACTTTGTAATTTTAGTATACTTACGTATACTAAATTTCTTTTATGAAGTTACATGTATACTAGATTTATTAAGTGTACAGTAAGTTTCTTTCACGCATATGAATTTTAGAGTTTCTGTATACTAAAATTCATATACGTGTTTAATATATTCAGCTGCGCAAGCGCGTTCCGATTTACGCGACTCGGGCAACGTGACCGGTGGCAGACTCGATGCCGCTGCATTTGTTTGAGTTCTCTATAGTGCTACAAGGTTCGGCTTCTTTTTGCGAGGATCTGCGAAGCCTTCTCTTTGAAAGTCTATTTATCAACGTATGTGTAGCTTAACGATATGATTATTGGAAAATTAAAACATTGTTCTTCGATTTCATGTTTCATCTGATCATGTTTACAGGCGATGAAGATGGAACCCACGCGAAACGGAACTCGTATACAAAATTTAGTATATGCTTATACTAAATTTGTTATACATGTATACTGAATTTAGTATACGCGTATACTAAATTTCATGTACGTGCATTCTAAATTCATTATATGCATATACTAAATTTACTGTACGCTGGTTTACCAAATTTAATTTCATGTTGTGCATTCTTGCTTCCATTACATGTATACTAAATCTAGTACAGATTTTTCTAACAGTGTAGTTAAGGAAAGATTTAGAGAATGTGAAGGAAGACATTGTTTTGGATATGAAGAGTTCAAAGACCAAAATCCTCTCAAAATAGGGGAAGTAGGGTGTTTTTTCATGAAAATAGGGCAATAAATTTCTTTAAAATAAAATTAATGGGTAGCTACCATACTGAATTCAGTATGAAATGCTTAAGATTTCATGCTGAAAATTTCCGTTTCGAATAATTAATTTTCAACCAAAAACAGTCGAATTTTTGAACAAATAGTTGAATCTTGCAGCAGTCTAAAAGACTAATTTTTTAGAAGACATTTAAACTTTCAACCAAGAACATTTCTATCAAAATAGATCAATTTTCAAGGAATCTGAATTTTCAATTTAAAAGGACGAATTTTCCATACAAAACGACGAATGTTTAACAAAATAGATTAATTTTTAATCACAAATTAATTATCGGCCAAACATTTAAACCAAATATTTGTACTTTTAAGCAAAAGGGACGAATTTCCAACAAACAAAAAAAATGAATCTTCAACCAAATACTTGAATTTTCAATCTACAAAGATGAATTTTCAACCAAATGATTTTTTTATCCAGAACGACCAATGTTCAACAAAACTGTTAAATTTCCGACCAAAAAAATGACCTGTTAACAAAATAGTGGAGTTTTCTCAAGAATAATTCATTTTTTAACAAGATAGTAGACTTTTATATTTTGAATTTAAAAATTAAACTATTTGTTTGAAAATGTATGTACTTTGTGCAAAATTCGTATTTTTTTGTAGAAAATTAATCTTTATGGTTGAAAATTCATCTTTTTGGCATAAAATTCGACTATTCAAATTGAAGATTCACCATTTTTAGTTAAAAATTCATCAATTTGGTTGAAAATTTATTTTTTTAACTGAAAATTTAACTTTTTCATTTTTAATTGAAAATTCTTCTTTTCTAATAGTTCAAAATTCAACGATTTGGATGAAAGCTGGTCTTTTTTAATTGAAAATTCAACTATTTCGTTGAAATTTTATGTATTTTGCTAAGAAATATATTTTTTTTTGTAGAAAATTATCGTTTTGTTTGAAAGTTAATCTCTTGTTCAAAAATTCTTCTTTCGGTTAAAAATTCAAGTATTCCAGTTAAATATTTATCATTCTAGTGGAAAATTCATCTTTTAGGTTAAAAATAAAATTATTATGTTGAAATATAAACTCTTTTGCTCAAACTTAATTTTTTTTTTGGTTGAAGATTCATCGTTTTAATTAAAAATTCATTTTGTAAGTTGAAAAAATGAGCTGTTTGATTGAAAACTTGTTTTTTCTTTGGATGTTTTTTGTTTGAAAATTATTTCTTATAACTAAAAATGTAACTATTATTCCAGTTGAATATTCCATAATTTTAGTTCAAGATTCATTATTTCAGTGAAAAATTCATCTATCTGGTTTAAAATTCAACTATTCCAGTTGAATATTTACAATTTTATTTGAAAATTCATCACTTTGTTTGAAAATGTAACTGTTTTATGAAAGTTAGTTTTTTTGGTTGAAAGTAATTTTTAAACTGAAAATTTAACTTATTCCAATTGAAAATTCATCTTTTCGGTTAAACAACTTTTTTAAACTTGAAATTTAATTATTTAAGTTTTGGTTGACAATTTCTCTTTTTTCAGTTAAAAATTCATTTTTGGTTGAAAATTATTTTTTTTTTAGTTCAAAATTCAACTATTTGGTTTAAAATTTGTCTTCTTTGATTTAAAATTCATGTATTTTGTTGAAAATTGTATTTTTTGGTAGACAGTTTATCTTTCTATTTGAAACTTAATCTTCTTGTTTAAAAATTCACTTATTTACTTAATTATTCACTTATAAATTTGTCACTTATGGGGTTTTCTTTGGGGACCCATAAGAGCGGCTTAAAATCATTCAACCTCAGAATTTATGATTGATTCTTATTCTTTCCCATGTTAAATCAATGGGAAACTTCATGGTCTTTGCGCCACCCCTAAATTAAAGCTTCATGTGTTCGCGCCAACTTGAGTCACACAAACGATCGCGCGGGCGGTCGGTTGACCGCCCACATTTTTTCATGATTATCATGCTGTTTTCTCTACTTTTCGTCCCATGAAAGCAAAGGAACTCTGATATAACTCGCCAAACACCTTTTTGATCAAAATTCCTTACTTAAACAACACGAAAAAAATTCCCCTCGGCGCTCGTACGACTGTTATCAGACCGCCAATGTGACAAAAAATCCCCTCGGCGTTCGTACGACTGTTATCAGACCGCCAATGTGACAAAAAAATCCCCTCGGCGTTCGTACGACTGTTATCAGACCGCCAATGTGACAATAAAAATTTCCTTCGGCGTTCGCACGACTATCATCATCTTGCGTCTCCGAGTTTGGAACCGAATTGAGGGGGATGAGGGGGGTGAGTCAATCCAACTTATGCTGGAACTAGTGCTCGTAAGTGTAATTAAAGAATACATGCCCCTCCCACCTCACCCAAAGCTCACTGGTAAGCGCGACATTCGAAATTCCAAAAAGGCGGTCACTAGACCGCCCACGCGGACGGATGAAGGTTAACCGATTTTGCTCAAATTTGGAGATTTGTTTTTTTGGGCATTCGAACAAAACTGGAGGGGTGAGAACACAGAAATTCGAATAGTAAAAAATAAGGGTCGCGAATTTGAAAATGTTCGCCGAATCGCCACCCTGGATATGTACAAAACAAATTAAAAACAAGTGACTTCTGAAAATACGAGCAGGCTGTTATTGCACCAAACCGCTCAGTTGTAAAACTTTTAACATGAACAATGAAGACAGCACTCCATCCCGAAATTTGTATCCACATTCACGCAAAATGGACTGACTACCGCAGAATTGCATCGCTAGCCAAACGAGAATATTTGCTATAGATAACTGCGTGCCGGATGCCAAATCCCTGTCCATATTGCCCCGGACAAAGAGAGAATCAACGACAGAAAGAGGAACCTGTGATTGAGAATCGGGTGAATTTTGGGATCGCGAGGGATGCATCCCTCATTCTCTAGTTCCCCCATGCAGTCCGGAGTGGTGGGGGAAATTTGGGGGGATTTGGGGGAGAACGAGATACGTATTTAGAAGGGTTGAGAGAGAGCGAGAGAGACAGCGAGTGGTATCAGCCGAATTCCGCGCATTCCAGGAGACCAACTGGTTAGCGAGCGATTTACGATATTGTAAACCGATGCGACGGTTCGGGCCTGGTCTGCCAACCGCCGAACCGCGATCTAACAGTTGCGACTCTAACCTCTCGGCCAATGGTATGCCGGTCAGTAAATTGTTGCTTTCGCTTCCTCTGTGTCAATATCTGACCAACACGATCCTATTTTATACCCTTTTTTACCTAATCTTCTTTCCCCTTTCCCTTTACATTTTTCTTAATTCCCTAAAATACTTTAAATCGAGAGATCTGACCTTTTTTCCCATTTTTTTTTACAAAGTTTAGAGTCATTTTTCAAGGATCATGAAGAGGATTTTAAGACGCGTTCAATAAGATTCTCTTCGATGATGCCGATTGCATTTCCAGCGATCACAGTCTTTCCCCTTTTCTCCCTTTTCTCTTTAAAGTCAGATATTTTTTTGAGAGTGTGCTTAACTGTTTTTTTTTTTGCAATATAAAATTAAATAAAAATGATTCATAATTTGTGAAAGTAACTTTACATTACTGTATTGAACTATTTTGTTGAAAATTCGTTTTATTTTTGTATGAAATAAATTGTTCTCACTGAAAATTTATCTATTCAATTTTTTATTAAAAATTGTTCGCTTTTAGTTAAAAATTCAAGTATCTGGTTGAAAATTAGTTTTTTTTTTTAGAAAATTTATCTTCTTGGTTAAAAATTCATCTTTTTGATTGAAAATTCAAGAGTTTGTTTGCAATTTTTTATCTCTCTTGACTGAAAAATTTTTCTTCGTTGAAAATTGAACATCAACTACTGCATTTTTCGTTCAGAATTCATCTTGTTTGAAACGAAAATTTAATTACTTGGTTTAAAGTTAAACTGTTTTGTTAAAAATTATTTTTTTTTAGTTCGAGTTTCATCAATTTAATTGAAAATTCATCCCTTTGGTTGAAAAATGAGCCATTTTATTGGAAATTCGTCTTTTTGGCAGAAATTAATCATCTTTTTTTAACTGAAAATGTAACTAATTGAATATTTCATCATTTTAGTAGAATATTCATCTCTTTGGTCGAACATTAATTTTTTTAACTGAAAATTTAACTATTCAATTTTTGTTAACAATTTAACTTTTTTAGTTGAAAATTTATGTATTTTGTTTAAAAATCGATTTTTTTTTGTAGACAATTAATCATTTTCTTTGAAAATTAATCTTCTTATTTGAAAATTGATCTTTTTGTTGAAAATAAAACTCCTTGGTGAAAAGTCAGCCCGTTTTAAAATTAAAATTTTCAATTAAAAAAAATATTTCTATTTTTATCGAGAATATTTATTAATTTATTTACATTTACTTTAATTATTCTATTTAATAATAATTTGTTAATATTTTCATTTGAATATTTCATTCGAAGATTCATAATTTATTTTAAAAACTTTGTTTGAAAATTTAACTATTATTTTGAAAATTAGTTGTTTTTTTTTGTTGTGGAAAATTATTCTTTTTTCAACTGAAAATATAACCATTCAATTTTTGGTTAACCATTTTTTTTTTATTTGAAAATTCGTGTATTTTTGTTGACAATTTATCTTTTTTGGTAGAAAATAATCTTTTTGGTGGAAAATTCCAATTTCTGATTGAAAATTCAACAATTTAGTTGAAAATTCATGCATTTTGTTGAGAAATTGTATCTTTTGTGATAGAAAATAAAGTTTTTGTTTAAAAATTAATACTCTTGTTTTAAAGTTCATCATTTTGGTTGAAAATTCATGACTGTGATTGAAAATTAAAAAAGGGAATACTCCAAGTGAAACGACAAAATTAATTTTTTTAACTAAATGTTTTGTCGAATTTTTTATAGACATTTAATATTTTTGATAGAATATTTATTTTTTTGGTTGAAAAATTAACTATTTCGTTAAAAATGTATTTTATTTGCTTAAAAACTCATTTCTCTAACTGAAAATTAAATGATTCTATTTTCTGTCGAAAAATGATCTTTTTCATTTGAAAATTCCATTAAAAATTTAAATATTTGGTTGAATATTCATGTATTTAATCTTTTTGGTTAAAAATGTATCTTTTTTAGTTGAAAGTTCATCTGTTTTATAGAAAAGTTTTTTTTTGTCAGCAACATAACATTTTTGGTTGAAAATTCAATTATCAGGTTGAAAACTCGATTAAAAATTTTAATATTTTGTTTAAAATTCACTTATTTTGTTAAAAATGATTCTTTTGTGGCCGAAAATTAATTTATTTGTTTTAAATTTCATTTCTCTAGCTTAAAATTAAACTGTTTTTTTTTTTTTTTTTTTTTTTAGAAATTTCATCTATTTTGTTGAAAGTTTGTCTTTTTTTGGTAGCAATATAACCTTTTTGGTTGAAAATTGAACTATTTGGTTAAAAATTTATTTTTATGATCAAAACTGCTTCATTTTAGTTATAAGTTCATTTCTTTGTTTAAAAATTTAACACATTTTGTTGAAAATTCTTTTTTTTTTGGTTGACAATGAATTTTTTATTAATAATGTAGCTATTTTATTTTTTCTAGAAAATTCATCTCTTAATGTTTCAAAGATTTAAAGAAATTTTCAAATATGTTTCGCAATTCATTTGAAATTCGCCCTGAATTCTCAATAATTAATCGTGAATTCTTTTAAATTCTGCTAAATTCATTCAATTTCACTCAATTCCGTGGATTCTTAAAAAGTTTTTTTTAAATTCATGATGAAGTCTCTAAAAGTCACCTTAAATGCTTAAGCATTTCATCAAATTCTTTTCAATCATCTTTAATTTTTTCTAAAATGATTTCAAACTTACTAAATTCAATGAATATTTTCATATTTTTGAATTATTTTGAATTCACTCGATTGCTTTCTATATGCAGGTTGATTTTTTATGAATTTCATCGAATTCTTCTCATTTCCCTTAAAGTCCACTAAATTCGCTGAAATTTTACTGAAATCAATGGAATTTTTTCGAAATTTAAAATTTATTTCTAATTCATTTGAATTCTTTTAAATTGGTTTGCAGTCATTAGTCACTTTTTTGGTTATAAATTAGTAGGGTTTTCAAGATTTGAAGAGATTTGAAATTATTTTTTGGAATTCATCCTGCATTCTTTCAAATTCTTGGGAATTCTCTTTAATTTTTCTAAGCTTATTTAAAGGTTACTGAATTCAATGAAGTTTTTGCGTATTTTTAAATTGTTTTCAATTCATTTGAATTTTTTCAAATTCATCTGAGAAGAATTCGATGAAATTCCTAAAAATTCCAGATGTATACCATTACATCTGATGTATACCAGATGTAATGGTATACATCTGGAATTTTGAGGAATTTCATCGAATTCTTCTCATTTATCTTAAATTCCCCTAAATTCATTCCAGTTTCACGGAAAACAATGGCATTTTTTGATTAAAATTGTTTTGAAATCTTATGAATCCATCCTGAATTTGTATCCCTTTGAGCGGCAAAAAAGTACCCTATAAGCGTGACAAAAAGTGCCCTTTGATTCCTATATTTTATCCCATAGGGACTGTTAGCGTGAGGCCTCAAAATATAAAAATGAAATTTATTGTCTTTCATGAGTCTATATTGCAAAGAATAAAAAGAACGAAAGATGAGCATTGAAAGAAAAAGTGTTGTACAAAAAAAAGGTGGGGGAGGCATTGAGATGTATCTCGATTTCGATTCGGACCACCTTGCACCGGTTCGTGCGTGTCGCTCTACAAGTCGCTTGACCGCACTGCAATTCGTTTTATTTTATGCCATAATGTTGGCCAATCGATCGACTTTACGCTCCTTTCGTTCACCGACTTTTTTTTTATAACTTGCGGAAAAACGCATAACTGGTTTCGTCATCGATCGCTGCTAACAAACGCGGCACGTATTCAGAATATAAGTGCGTACGGTTGAACTGTGTCATTGCTCTTTTTTTTCTCGTTTATGTTCTCTATGGTTTTTTAAATAGTACTTTTATTTTTTTCCTAAGTTCGCAATGTTGCTTTTTATTTATTTATTTAATCATTTTACTAATAACAGTCTGTTTTTTGCTTGATATAATTATTAAACATTTAGAAGTGTAAGTAACTGCCGCTAGATGGCCACGTTTGATTATTTTCTCACAAGTGTTGATTCAATTCGTTTTAATTTATCTAAAGATTGGTTTTTCAAGTTAGTGTCAAATATTTTCTTAGAATTTTGATTTTAATTCAATTTTTTGTAAACAACGAAAATATACTAAAAAGTAACAAAATACTTCTGAAAAGGGGAATTATAATAATAATAATATAAATAATTCTTCTTTAATCTTTTTTTTTAATTGAAAAAAGATGAATTTTCTAGAAAAATAAAATAGCTACATTATAAATAAAAAACTCATTGTCAAAAAAAAAAGAATTTGCAATACAATTTGTTAATTTTTCAACCAAAGTTTGATATATTTTAAAATTGTCAGCATAAAGTTGTTCCCCTTGGACAGAAATGCTTTATTATTGATTTTCAATTTTGTACTTTAGATTAAAATGATTGACTTTTAAAAATCGTGATGCAGAATTTCTAAATTAATTTTTTTACCAGCTTAATTTCAAGATCCGAATTTAATAATACTTCAGTTTTTTAAAAAAGTTTGGAAATGTTTAATTTTTAACGCTACAAGCTTGAATTCATTAATTCTAAAAGTTTTATATTAAAAATATAAAATTTTCAAAGTTTTTAGAATAATTAAAATGCGGAGGTTCACAACGTTCAGAAATTTTTCAATTTTGAAAGGTATAAATAACAGTGATTTTTAAAAATAAAATTTCTTCGAAAAAAATCTATCCAATCACATTGAATTGATTAATATTATTAATTTTAGATTTGAATATTCTAAATAGTTTACTTTTAGTTTTAGCCACAATCTGATAAAAGGATTTGCAATTCAACCATTTTGAATTAAATGACTCCAAAGTCAAAAATATTCAACATTTCAAACTCATCTTAAAGAAAAAAAAAAAACGATTTCGAATTGAAAGGATAGACAAAACTTGTACACTCAAAAAAGATCTACAAATTTGTTATTAATCACTTTTTGATGGGACGCGTAGTTTTTGTTTCATTTGTAAAAAACTGATTTAAGAATAAAGTAAATTAAATTTTTGGACAAACGACACATACCACGAAAAAAAAATAGACAAAAAGTTGTTCACTCAGAAAAGAGCTACCATTTTTTTATTAATCATTTTCTGATAGGATGCGTAATTTTTGTTTCAGCCGTGAAAAATAACATTAGCAATAAAAACAATTTTTGTAAAAACCACGCAAAGTACAAAAAAAGATGAATAGAAAAAAGGAGCTTTAACTAAAGAGAATTCACAATCACCATTAAATTAATTAATGTTTGGTGAAGCGGGCAGATTTATTATTATTGTTATTATTATTGCAAGCTCTCTTTTCAGACATTTTGTTTTATTAAAAGATTGTTTAAAAAAATATTATAATTATACATATTTTTTTGTTTCAACTACCTAGTTTAATTAATCCTCTTTGGAAGGAAAATCTTATTCATGTTCCTAATCAACACTGTTTTTCTGACTCGACACAATTTTTTTTATTTCTCCATTTGGCAAAAAAAAAACGCCGCCGTCGCGGTTGATTCGGTTCTCGCTTGAATTTCAAGTTTTACTCGCTCTCGGTGAATTATGTGCCGAATAAACCAATGGCGTGTAACTCATGCGATTACCGGAAACCTCGCTGAATTACGTTATTATCTCTGCCAAACGAAGGCGAAATGTTGGTAAAAGCAAAAACCGATTGTTTTGACCACACGTGTTCTATGGACCGAAGAACTTTTTTTTTTTGCGATTCTGCAAGCGGATTAATATCGTTCGATTTTTTATTTAAAAGAATTAATTGAAAATGTTAAGAATAAAATATCTAATTCAGAATGGACTTCAATTTTGCATATCATTCTCACTTACATCATACTCAAACTGCGATTCTGTAAACCGGGGCTAAGCGGCGCGTGTGGGGTAAACTAGCTCACCCACAATTTTTTTTTTTAATTAATTATCTCTCACTGAATAACGTCGATTTTAAGATCAGCGATTGTCTTATCTTCCACACATTTTTTAATTTATTTTGAAGCTTGGTTTATTGGTTTATTAACTTTTTCGTTGAAAATTAATATTTTGGTGTTAAAAATACATCTGAAATCTTTTTTGTTTGAAAATTCAGCTTTTTTTTGAAAATTTGTCTTTGGTTAAGAATTAATCTTCTTTGGTTGAGAAGATTCAACTATTTTGTTTAAAAATTCGTCTTTTTCGTTGAATTCAATTGGTTTTTATACAAAATTAAAATTGTTTTTGTTTGTAATGTCTACTAGTACATTATTTTTTCAGTATTCATCTTTTGTGGCTAATTTTTTTTTTCTAACTGAAAATTTAACTATTCAAGATGAATTTTTATCATTTTAGATGAAAATTTATCTCATTGATTGAAGGTTTAACTACTTTGTTGAAAACACATTTTCTTTGTTAAAAATTAAATTTTTAACTCAAAATGTAACTTTTCCATTTTTTATTGAAGATTGATTTTGTCTGATTGAAAATTTAAATACTTGGATAAAATTTTAACCAAGTTGTCTTCTTTTTTGGCAGAAAATTAACCTTGGTTAAAACGTCCTCTTGTTTTTGATAAAACTGTGACTGCAGTGTTGAAAATGAACTTTTTTGTAAAAAATTCATATTTTTAGTTGAAAATTCAACTTCCTTGCAGAAAATTCGTCCTTTGGCTTAAAGTTCAACAATTTGTCTAAACATTTTTTTCTTTCTTGGCTGAAAAATGTTTATTTTTTGAAATATTTCGGGTTCATATTTCTTCTTTTTTGGTTAAAAATTTGACTATTTTGTTGAAAATTTAACTATTTTGTTCAATATTCAAGGATGTTGTTAAAAAATTTATATATTTTGGTCTGAAATTCAATTTTTCTTTCAACATTCATCTATTTGCACAGAAAAATCTTCCTTTTGGATATTGTAAATTTATCTGTTTTTTTGTTGAAAATTAATTTTCAACTCAAAATGTTACTTTTTCAGTTTTCGAGGGAAAATTCATTTTTTTCTAATTGAAAATGTTACCAACTACTTGCGTAAAAGAGGAACCACTTTTTTAAAAATTTTTTTTTCTTTTTTGGTAAAAACTGCAAATGTTAGGTTGAAAACTCAACTGTTTTTGAGAAAATTCGTCTTGTTGGTAGAAAATTAATATTTTTGAATACAAATTTCTTCTTTTTTATTATAAATGTAAAAGCTTGATTGGCAATTCATCCCTTTGAAGTAAAATTTTACTACCTAATTAAAAATTCGTCTTTTTTGGCAGAAAATTAATCTTATTGGTTGAAAATTCATCTGTTTTGTTAGAGGATTCAACTAATTCGTTGAATATTCTTATGTTTTTGATTAATTTAACTGTTTTTGATTTAAATATTTTCTGGTAGAAAATTAGTGTTCTTGGTTGAAAAGTAGTCTTCAGTTGGAGAATTCATCTTCATGGTTTGAAAATTGAACTATTTGGTTAAAAATTCCACTATTTTCTTGAAAATTTAATTATTTTGTTTAAAACTCAACTCTTGCTGAAAATGGAATAATTTTGTTGAAAACTCGTTTTTTTGTTTGTTGAAGTGTAATTTTGGTTTAATTCGACTATTTGGTTAAAAATTCTTCTTTGTGCTCAGAAAATTTCAGTACTCGGTTAAAAATTTAACTATTGTGTTGAAAATTCAAGAATTTATTAAAGTTATATTTTTTCGTCGAAAATTCATTGGTTTTATTTAAAATTCGTCTATTCTGACCGAAAATTCGTCCCGTTGTATTACAAATTCATCCACATTCTAACCCACGTACCCTCACTGTCTCGAGATCTACACCTTCTTCGTCGAAGAGATCAGGGAAAATGAAAAATTGATCAGGGAAAATTCCTTCTTGCATTTTATTGTAATAAAGAAATATGAGCCGCCTAACCCCATTTAACGGTAAATAAATATGCACTCAGAACGATAAAATTATCCTCCAGTCTTTTCCCCCTGAAAATGGGCAAACTGTGGTTTATGCTTTATGTCATTGTTGAAGGGGTTGCAGTATCGGGGCGAAAGGTCAGAGGGCGAGGTGAGGGTGAGTTCGGAGAGGGGGGAGGGAGGGGCAAGCAGACTAGTGATGACGGTAGTGGCGCTCGGCATAATTACTGCCTTTGTTTCGAACAATTTATATTAAAATGAAAAGCAATCTGCATTTGCAAATTGAATGTGCACTGCGCGTTTCCCATCCGCCGTTTGGGAGAGAGGAGGTTAGATTATCGTTGGTTCACGGGAAAGCGGATACTGGCGGGTGGGGGGGGGGGGGGGGATGAATAAAATCGAGCGGAGGCTGCAGCGTTAATTGTGCGCTGGTAATCCATTGCCAAGCTTCTCTCATCCCTCACCATCGCTTTTCAACCATCTAAAACCCTACAACACCCCCCCCCCATCGACTCACTGATTTTCCTAGATATCTGCGACGCGAAATCGGATGTAAATTTGCGAGGTAATAAATAGCGGATTTCGCGCTGGCTGGTTAATAATTTTTCATACTCTTGACTTTTGCTAAAATTGAAAACTGAAATTTAAAAAATTGAGGTTGCTATTAGGCCTGGAAGACTCACAAAAAAACCCCTTTAAGTATTTTTTATATTAACATATTATACCAGTGATTTGCTATGTCCTCATGGCTATTTATTATATTCACGGACAATTGTCTAAGAATGGCCCTCTTCGACGAAGAAGGTGTGGATCTCGAGACAGTGAGGGTACGTGGGTTAGCGTTCGAAGATAGAGATGTGGCGACAAATATTTTATAAAAAGAGTGTCAGTGGAGTGAATGCCGTCTGAAATGAAAGACTTTGGATACCAATGGGTCCCAGTGTGAGCTATACATGATGACTTTGTGAGGCTCTTAACTTGGGGTGATCGCTAGATCGTTACGGTAATTCTGAGGCCCATGTTCTTCATGCTTGTGCCCAGTTTACTTAACATTCTTTGCAAGTCCTCGATTGACTCTGCCATAACAATTTTGTCATCTGCGAAAGCTAACCCACGTACCCTCAATAATAATAGTAATACAATTACTGGAATTAGGTAATAGATGCTTCTGAGTCGACTGAGCTCGTCTTTGTAGAGAATTTCGCTACCCTTGAAACGCCTCAGGAGGGTTGGTTTTCTGGGTTTCCCTAGTTTTCCCTGAGGCGGTTAGGGCGACACACACAAACTCGTGTACTCAGGCCTCACGGGTGGCGAGTAATCGCGTAATAGAGTCCAAATGGCCGTCGGCACGTCGTTTCTTCCTATTAAAGCGTCGTATCTTCCTCTGCATCATAAACATCAATTCCCTTTTATCCCTCTTCTCTTTTTATTCCCCCGAAGGGAATTGAAAGATAAATTTCATTTGGAAAAATGTAATTGAAGCCTGAAAGCCTAGTTACTAGGGTGGGCTGTAAAAAAATTAGACTTGACAGTTTCACATGAGTTCCACACTCAATTCCATATTTCCCTTTTTTCCCCTTTTTTAATGAATTCCTCTTTTTTCCACTCTTCAAGATATTTTTCCTTTTTCTCGTTTTACCGCTTAAATTCGAACTGAATTGTTAGAACCTAATAAGAAAATCCAACTATTTTTGGTTGTAACTGAATTCTTTTTGGTTGAAAAGTCCGCTATTTCAGTGAAAATTCTACTATTTGGTTGAAAATTTTATTAATTGGTTGATTATTGAACTATTTTGTTAAAAATAAATTTTTTTAGCAGAAAATGGAACTATTCCGTTTACGGTTTGTTAAAACTTTGTTAAATTCATTTTATTGGTTGAAGATTTTACTATTTTGAGGAAAATTCGTCTTCTTTGGTAAAAAATTGATCCTTTTGATTGAGAATTGAACTACTTTATTGAAAGTTGAACTAATTTGTTTAAAGTTCATTTTATTAGTTGAGGATTCATTTCTTTGGTTAAAAATTTAACTATTTTGTAGAAAATTTGTCTTTGTGGTTTGAAAATTTTATTATTTTGTTAGAAATATCCACTATTTGGCTGAAAATTAAACTATTTTGTAGAGAATTCGCATTTTCGGCTTGAAAATTTAACAATCTGTTTTTTCCCCTTCACGTTATATCTTTCTTGGTTGAAAATTCGACTCTTTTGATGAAAATTTTTAGTTTTTGGTTGAATTCAACTGTTTTTTATTTAAAGTTAAAATCTGTTTAAGTTGAAATATCAACTATTCCACTTCTGGTTGAATGTTTTTTTCAAAATTCAACTAGTTGGTTAAAAATATGTCGTCGTTAGTTGAAACTTCAAATATTTGGTTGAAAATACATCTTTGTAGGTTGAAAATTCCACTATTTGATTAAACTTCATCTATTTTGTTGAAATTCAAATTATTACTTTCAAAATTCATTTATTGGTTTGAAGATTCAACTATTTTTTTTTATTTGCGCTTTTGTTTGAAAATTCAACTATTTTGTTGAAAATGCAATATTTTTTAGTTGAAATTTAATCATTTTTGTTTGAAAATTCATCTGTCTTGGTTGAAAATGAACTTTTCCGTTGAAAATCCAAATATTTGGTTAAAAAGTCATCTTTTTGGTCAAAAAATCAACTGTTTTGTGGAATCTTCGTCTTTTTTGATAGAATTTGTTGTTTGTTAAAGTTTCTCTTTTTTTGTAGATAAGTAATTTTTTGGTTGGAAAATTAATCTTTCTTGGCAATGGTTTGTTTGTTAAAGATTCCCTCTTTCTTTGGTTGAAAATTAAACAATTTTGTTAAACATGCTCTTTTTCCCTTGAAAATTAATGTTTCCAACTGAAAATTTAACTATTCCATTTTGGGTTGAATACTGATCTTTTTTAATTGAAAATTCAACTATTTTGTTAAAAATTCATTTGTTTCTTGCAGATTCATCTTTTTGGTTGAAAAGTCCACTATACTTGGTTGTAAGTGGAAGAAGTTTGTTAAAAATTCATCTCTTTGTTTGAAAAATTAACTATTTTGTTGAAAATTTATCTACTTCATTAAAAATTTGTCTTTTTTAGTAGAAAATTAATCTTCTCGGTAGAAAATTCATCTTTTTGGTTGTAGAGTAGATTTTTAAAAGCCTTTCTAAGAAAGATAATAAAAAAAATACAAAAGTCAGTTTTTCCAAAATTTACTATATTTACATTTATGATTTCCCAGACTTAGACAAAAATATTCTACTGTCTTTTTAACAGTAGAAAAGCTTTAAATACATGAACCTTTTTTCGTCATTCCGCTAGTTTTCAAATTTGTTTTTTAAAAACAGGGGTTCATAAATTATGGCCTCGAGAGACCAAAATTTTTTTGAAAATTGACATGCACAAAAATATTTAAACCAAAAACTTATATCTTAGCGGCTGAGAGGAGGCAAATTCGCAATCAGAGAGATAGCAAATTACAAATGGTTTGGTATTTTATGTTTTTGAAAAGTACTTCATAATGAAAATTATAAAATGAACAAAAGCGAGTATTTGATTCCACGATTTTAGCATTCCGTTTATTTTTTTATTTTGCTTGTATTGTTTGCAACGCATTCAATGAGAGAAATCCCTGGTTCGCTTAATAATATATAACGCTGGAAAAGCGAATATTCACAATCTGCATTCCAGTTATTTTGTTCAGCATTATTTTCCTCTGTATTTATGACGGCTGAGTAAACAAGTCGGGAAATATCTCAAAACAATGCATCAACTAATATTACCTGAATGATGGTAAAAGTCCATTTTCATATTCATGGAAGTCGTGTTTCAGTATTCTCTAAAAAGGGTTTTTTTCCGCCCTCTATGCAATTATTGCATTTCAAAACAAGAAAATTTCATCTCTGCCTTCATTTTCAAAAACTGCAATAATTATAAATTTTATTAAAAAATTCCCTGTTGCTCCTAGGATGAAAGAAAAGGAGGTTAAATAGTGGTTAAAAGTTGAACTACTTTCTTAAAAGTTTCCTTTTTTGGTTGAAGTTTAATAATTTCAGTGTTTTGTAGAAAATTCGTATTTTTAGCTTGAAAATTCAACTATTTCTTGCAAAATCAGGGTGTCTAGCAACCTTGGAAGCCCACAATTTTCCTTGAATTTTTTTTTTAAGTTTAAATTTCAAGGATTTGAAAAAGGCGTGTAGACAAGATTTCGAAGATTTCGAATATTTCACAAAGATTTTCAAACCTTCAAAAGATTTCAAGAATTTAAATATTTTAAAAAGGGTACATACAGTACACCAGATTAAACAAATTTCAAAGGTTTTAAACGATTTCGAAATGTTTGAGAAGATTACAAAAGATTTCACAAAGATTTCAAATATTTTAATAATTGTAAATGAATACAAAAGATTTCAAAAAGATTTAAGAACATTTTAACCGATTAAAAATGTTTTAAAAGATTTCAAAAGATTTCAAAAGATTTCACAAAGTTTCATATATACAAATACAAAAGAAGAAAGAATACAAAAGATTTCAGAAAGATTTGACAAATATTTCATAAAGATTTCAAAATAATACAAGAATTTCAATGATTTCGAAAAGCGTACAGTGCACCAGATTTCAAAGGTTTCAAAACATTTAAAAGATTTCACACGATTCCAAATTTTTTTGAAGATTTCAAAAGATTTAACACATTTCACAAGGATTTTTAAACTTTCAGAAGATTTTTAGGTTTTTAAATATTTTAAAAAGCGTATAGTAAACCATTTTAAAAATATTTAAAATATTTTAATGATTTCAAATGAAAACAAAAGCTTTCAGAAATATTTCACAAAAATTTCAGAAATATTTCACAAAGACTTCAAATAAATTTCATAAAGATTTAAACAAATCTCAAAGATTTTAAATAATTTCAATTTTTTTTGAAGATTTCAAAAGTTTTCACAAATATTTCAATGATTTCAAACGAATACAAAAGATTTCAGAAAGATTTCACAAATATTTCAAAGAATTTATGAGGATTTCAAAAGAATACAAGAATTTTAAAGATTTCAAAAAGGATACAGTACACCAGCTTTCAAGGATTTCAGTACATTTTAAAGATTTTAAACGAGTTCACATTTTTTTTAGAAAATTCCAAAAGATTTAAAATATTCCAGTGATTTCGATTTAACACAAAAGATGTAGGAAAGATTTCACAAGTGTTTCAAAGAATTCATGAGGATTTCAAAAGATTTCAAGAATTTAAATTTTTGTTTAAAGATTTCAAAGATCACAATACATTTCAAAGGTTTTAAACAATTTCAAAAGAAAGATTTCACAAATTTTAAGATTTCAAAAAATTTCACAGAGATTTCAAAGATTTCAAGGATTTTAAAGAATTCAAGGATTCCAAAGATTTCATAGTTTTCAAAGATTTGACCGAAATTTTAAGATTTCACAAAGATTTTAAACATTCCAGTGATTTCAAATAAATACAAAAGATGTAGGAAAGATTTTACAATTATTTTAAAGATTTCATAAGGATTTCAAAAGATTTCAGGAATTTAATTTTTTTTAAAGATTTCAAATATTACAATACATTTCAAAGGTTTTAAACAATTTCAAAAGAAAGATTTCACAAGTATTTCAAAGATTTCAAAATAGTTCAAAAAATTTCACACAGAAGTAAAAGATTTCAAGGATTTTAAGGAATTCAAGGATTTCAAAGATTTCGTAGCTTTCAAAGATTTTACAAAAATTTCAAAAGATTTCACCGAAATTTTAAGATTTCACTTGATTTTAAACATTCCAGTGATTTAAAATGAATACAAAAGATGTAGAAAAGATTTCACAAGTATTTCAAAGAATTCTTAAGGATTTCAAAATATTTCAAGAATGAATTTTTTTTAAGATTTCAAAGATTACAATACATTTCAAAGGTTTTAAACAATTTCAAAAGAAAGATTTCACAAGTATTTCAAAGATTTCATTAAGATTTCAAAATATTTAAAAAAATGTCACAGGGATTTCAAAGATTTCAAGGATTTTAAAGAGTTCAAGGATTTCAAATATTTCATAGTTTTCAATGATTTTACAAAAATTTCAAAAGATTTCACTGAAATTTCAAGAATTCACGAAGATTTTAAACATTCCAGTGATTTCAAATAAATACAAAAAATGTAGGAAAGATTTCACAAGTATTTCAAAGAATTCATAAGAATTTCAAAAGATTTCAAGAATTTAAAATTTTTTTAAGATTTCAAAAATCACAATAGATTTCAAAGTTTTTAAACAATTTCCAAAGAAAGATTTCACAAATATTTCCAAGATTTCATAAAGATATCAAAATATTTTTAAAAATTTCACAGAGATTTCAGATATTTCAAGAATTTCAAAGAATTCTAAGATTTCAGAGATTTCATAGTTTTCAAAGATTGTACAAAAATTTCAAAAGATTTCACTGAAATTTCAAGAATTCACGAAGATTTTAAATATTTCAGTGATTTTAGATTAGTAAAAAAGATGTAGGAAAGGTTTCACAAGTATTTCAAAGGATTCATAAGGATTTCAA
The DNA here is from genome assembly GCA_932178445.1 of Andricus quercusramuli. Classification (NCBI taxonomy): domain Eukaryota; kingdom Metazoa; phylum Arthropoda; class Insecta; order Hymenoptera; family Cynipidae; genus Andricus; species Andricus quercusramuli. The sequence continues at coordinate 135,781 of CAKNXH010002232.1, read as the reverse complement.
AAGATTTCAAGAATTTGAAAAGTTTTAAAAGGTTTCAAAATATTTTAAGAATTTACACAATTTAAAAAGATTTCAATGATTACAATCCATTTCAAGGGTTATAAACAATTTCAAAAGAAAGATTTCACCAATATTTCCAAGATTTCATAAAGATATCAAAATATTTTTAAAAATTTCACAGAGTTTTCAGAGATTTCAGGAATTTCAAAGAATTCAAGGATTTCAGAGATTTCATAGTTTTCAAAGATTTTACAAAAATTTCAAAAGATTTCACCGAAATTTCAAGAATTCACAAAGATTTTAAATATTCCAGTGATTGTAGATAAGTACGAAAGATGTAGGAAAGATGTCACAAGTATTTCAAATGATTCGTAAGGATTTCAAAAGATTTCAAGAATATAAAAAGTTTTAAAAGATTTCAAAACATTTCAAAGGTCTTTAGCAAATTTGAAAGAAAGATTTCACAAATGTTTTAAAGATTTCATAAAGATTTCACAAAATTTCACAAAGATTCAAAGATTTCAAAGATTCAAAGTTTTCAAAAAATTCAAGGATTTCTAAGTTTTCAAAGAGTTTACAAAAATGTCAAAAAATTGTTTTAAATACTTCAAAAGATGTCAACGAATTCACAATGATTTAAAAAGATTTCAAAGACTTTACGGTGGTTTTAAATTATTCCCAAAGATTTCACAAAGACGACTTATGTTCGCAAAAAATTAAGAATTTATTTATGCTTCTGCTTTCTTTAGAAATTCTTGGCTAATAATAAAAAATGAAGTTCCTTATCTTTTACATGCGTAAAAACGTTATTTTTTAATTATTTGATATAAAAAAGGAGACCTGGAAAAACTTGATTTCTTCACCTGGAAAACCTGGGAAAGACCTTGAATTATGTTCCTAAAAATCGCTGGACACCCTGAAAATTGAAATGTTTTTTTAATTGGTCTTTTATTGTAAATCAAGGCTGTTATATGGAAATTTAACTACTCCATTTTCAAAATGACAAGTTAACTGCGCCATTTCTCTTTTTAGAGTAAATGAGGGGAAACGAGGGGAAGTAGGGGAAATAAATAGAGGAAAAGCGGGGATTAGGGAGGTTAATTATGGGAAGAGAGGATGAATGACGGGGATGGGGTGTGTTAAGAGGAAATAAGGGGAGGAAAACAGTGTCAATAGTGTGGTGAGTCTGAGGCCTGTTAGTGTGGAGGAAAATGGTTTAAGCAAATTTCAGGAGGTAGATGGAAATATGTGACAAATTTGAAAATGGAGAGTAGACTCCAGTGGTATTCCAGGTTCGCGGCCTTTGTCTTGTTTTAATGCATTATTTTGAAAATCTCGAGGCAGCTTCCGCTTCAGAATCCTAGGAAAGAATGCGATCATGAGGAACGCGCTCGACGCGGAAAGGAATCTCGAGGGCGAACCCAGTGGTTTTAAGACTTTAAGACACAAGATAAGGCGAATGGTACGGTGGTTACCTTTATACGCCTCGGGCACGCACCTGCCCATGTTCATACAATGTACATGGACAGGTACATCGTACCTCTGTGTTATATAGTTTTCGCTCTTCGAGTACTTACGACTTACGAGTACTCGAGTACAGTACCTATTACAAAGAAATGTGCTCGCTCTCGTCTCTCGTCATCTCAAGTAAATACGCCAGCAGCTACCGGTGATGATGAGTATAGTCACTATAGAGTCTATATCGTAATAGTCATCATACTGGTCTGCCTACCGCAATTTAAATCACCACACTCCCGACCTCCATTACACGGAAAAAGTTTATCCGTAAAAAAAGTCACGAACTAGTAGCGAGGTCTCGCATATGAGCAAAATTCATCTGTATGTCTTTTCACTGTACAAACTATGGTTCCATTTTATTTGAGCATCATTTTTTTAGCGTCCTGTTATAATACCAAATCGTCTTTTTTTGAAGCCTTCGTTCGTGCTATTTTACTTTGCTAACTTCAGATTGAAAAGTGGTACGTACTACACGGAGAAAAAAATCGCACTGTTATAGTAGGCTGAGCTCTTAATATTACAGCACGGAACTTCATGTGCGAAATTGGTATGAATTCCTACCAATATTGACATCAGGTTAGACAATTTTAGCATTAAATGTCTCATACCATAAAGAAACTTTGCCTTACTACGGTTGTAAGAAAACCCATCCTCTTAGAGTATGAGTACTCTTGCAAAAGCGATGTTAGGCCACGCGTACCGATGCTTGCTATGAAGCTGTTCGCAAGTAGGCGTGGCCTAATATCTCTTTTGTAAGAGTATTCGTACTCTAATAGAGTGAGTTCATTACAAATATAGCAAGGCAAAGTTCGAGCTATTTTTGCGAGGGATAACGGCTTCAAAAGCATTGAATGAAACCTGCGACAAAAGCATGGCTAGTGTTCTTACTATTATAGCCATATTTTTTTCTCCGTGTATGGTTCCATTTTATTTGAGCATCATTTTTTAGCGTCCTGTTATACTCGTAATACCAAATCGTCTTTTTTTGAAGCCATCGTGCGTACTACTTTACTTTGCTAACTTCCGATTAGTAAGTGGTACGTACTAGCGAACTAAAATAATGCACCAATTGCTTGAAACTTCATGCTTAAGAGAAACAGAAAACATTTGAAACAGAGAAAATTTGATTCTCAATCCGCTCCTGTTTCGATCCAAAAAAGTTGTACTAAAACGTCATTCAGTGGCATCAAAATAAAGTTGCATTAGAATAGAGACACTCGAGACTATATGTATGGAGGACTGTTTCCATTCCGAAAACTAGCCTTGAAATGATACTTTTTTTTACAGTGATAATCTACGAACTTTGAGAAATAAGATCTGAAAATTCTAAAACGGTTCATCACTTTTTTTTACGTGAATAATTACGAAAATGTTACGAGTGATAGGGAAAAGATTCTCAGAGGACTCGAGAGCTTGCGCGACAAATCTAGGAACTGGAAAGAAGGTTCGCCTGTACGTGGCCCACACACACTCTCGCCCGAACGCGCGCAACGTGTGTGCGCTCGTATGTGTGCTTCGAGTTGGTCGGATGAGTGACTAGAAGTTTTGTTTGGCTTCGATGGCTGCGCGTGTTTTCGCACTTTTGCTTTATATTTAGAAACTGGTGAGTTAGCAGTCTTTGAAGGTTCGAATCCTCTGATTTGCGAATTTATAAATAATAGAAATTAAATCGCACAAATAAAATTTTTCCTCTCTATATTTCAGTCTGAAATTTTCAGGAACTGTTCGTAGTAAATTCGAACTGTTCGCAAAAAACTTCGATATTTATCAATCCATTTCTCATAGAAATAAGGATGAATGTATAATTTTTTTATCTCGTATCCGAGACCTAGCTACAAGTTCGTGACTTTTATATGGACAAATTTTTTCCGTGTAGCCTCTCGAACTTGAATTCGATCCTTAAGGTGCTTCAAGCGAGTCAGTTTTTTAGAATAATACAAAATATGGCTACAAGGATGAATTTTTTGATGTAATATAATTACCAGATAATCTAAAGGCTTATACATGTGCATGACTAGAGCCCTTTTTTCGAAAAATAATCTTGTTGTTTTTTTTTAATGGAAAATATGCTGAATTTTCTGCGCCTGGAAACGGGCAACGCGACACCGGGAGTGTGCTCGTGGTGAACGGAAAACAGACGGTCACCGTTTCAAAGTGCGTTTCAATGAACAAAAAAAAAAAACCAAGAGAATTTTTCGAAAAAGGGGCTCTAGTAGTACACATGTATGAGTCTTTAGATTATGTGGTAGAAATATTACGTCAAATAATTTATCCTTCTAGCCGTATTTTGTATTATTCTAAAAACCGACTCGCTTAAAGCACCTTAATTACCGCCGCTCTTAGAAAATTATCAAAGTAGAGGCCAATATTGATACTATTATTGCAAAATCAGAGAATCAGTTTAAATTATTCAATCCGTTGCATTTCCATCTAATAAAAGATCAATTTAAAACTAAAAAGTTAAATTTTCAACTATAAAAATATTAATTTTTAACTCAACAGATTAATGTTCAACTAAAATGAAGAATTAATAAGGTATTAATATTCAACAAGAAAAGACGAATTTTCAACCAAACAGATCAACTTTTAAATAATTTTTAAGGAATTCGTCTTTTTTCCAGGGCATTCTGGAAATCCTTTACAACCGGGAAAAGTCCTTGAATTCTTTTTTACCTGGAAAAACCTAGACAAGTGCTTGAATTTTCCTCATGATCCTGGAATTTGTATTCCCTTGAAGAAAAAATAGGTTTTTAAACTTGTTTTACTCTGCTGATCGGAAAAAAACTACTGAATTGTTTTTTTGTAGTTTTCATTTGATAATCGAAAATATTTCAAACTTTCTTATTTATTCCCGTTTTTTTCCAACTTTATGAAAAAATTTTTAGGTATCAATTTTTCAAAGTTAATAATTTATTGCTGTCAATCTTTTGGTTGAAAATTCATTTTCTAAGTGAAAGTGTAAATATTTCATTATTGGTTGAAAATGTATCGTTTTTAGTTAAAAATTCATATTTTCTGGATGAAAATTCAACTATTTGTAAAAAATTCGTATTTTTGACTGAAAAATTTAAGTGTTTTGTTAACATTTTTCGTCTTGGGTTACGCATTTTTTTTTTTTTACAGAAAATTCAACTATTTGGTTGAAAATGTATTTTTTGGTTAAATATTCACATTTACCGGTTGAAAATTCAACTGTTTTGTAAAGAATTTGTATTTATTGTCTTGAAAATTTAACAATTTGGTTGACATTTTTTTCTCTATTGTCTGGAAAATCTTTCTTGGTAGAAAATTCACTTCTTTTGTTGAAAATTCGTCTATTTGATCTTTTTTTTTTATTCAAAATGCCACTATTCTATTTCTGGCTGATTTTTTTTTTAATTGAAAATTCATCTACTTGGGTAAAAGTTGAACAACTTTGTTAAAAATTTATTTTTTCTTTGAAAGTTCATTTATCTAGTTGAAAATTTAACTATTTTGTTGAAAATTCTTTTTTATTTGTTAAATTTTTTTTTTTTTTTGAAAGTTCATTTCTCTAGTTGCAAATTCTTTTTTCTTGATTAAAAATTTATTTTTCTACCTGAAAATGTAACTTTTCCATTATTTGTCAAAAACTGATCTTGTTTCATTAAAAATTCGTATTTATTGGTAGAAGATTAATCGTTTGGTTGAAATTTCCTCATTTTTGCTTAAAACTGCAACTTTGTGTTAAAAATAAACTTTTTGTTGAAAATTTATATTTTTGGGTTGAAATTGCAACTGTGTTTTACAAAAAATCCGTTTTTTGGCTGAAAATTTCAACAATTTGAATGACATTTTTTTCTTTCTTCACTGAAAGAAAATTTAACTTCTGGCCTGAAAAATCAACTGTTTTCATCTTCTGGATTCAAAATTTGTCTATCAGTTAAAAGTTGACTCAATGTGTTAAAAATTAATTTTCTTGTTGCAGAATCATAATTTTAGTTAAAAATTAATTTATGTTGAAAATTAAAGTATTTTCTCAAAAACTCATCCTTTTTCGTTGAAAATTCAACGATTTTGTTAATTATTCGTCTATTTGGACCGAAAATTTGTCCTTTTGGATTTAAATTTAACGATTTTTTTGTTGTTGTTACAAATTAAACAGTCTTCTAAAAAATTTAATTATTTCGTTTAATTTTCAACTATTTTTTTCAAAATTTAAATATTTTATTAAAAATTTAAATTAAATGAGCTTAAAAGTCAATAACCCACGTCATATTTTAACCAATGCTAATTAAAAAAAGCTTATTTCATACGGAATTGAACTCGCTTCGATTGTATAAACAGGACAGAATTATTGCATTTGAAAAATGTCATTAAATATTTTTTAAAGTTGAAAAATGAGAAACGAAATATTGTATTGGAAAACTTGGAAAAGTCCTAGAATTTTTTTGAAGACACGCTAGACCCTCTGTTTTTTGTTTAAACATTCAAGTTTTTGGTTGAAATTTTGATTTAAGATCTGAAATTTTCAAAAATCTTTTCGAAGTTTCTCAAGATTGTTATCAAAATTATATTTATATAACCTTCAAAATAAAGAAACGAATAAGCCCAAAGTAAATATTTATTAAATTGTATTCAAAATTATTTTGCCCCTCAAACCGTTTTTATAATTTGAACAAAAAATTTCGTAAGGCAGTCACATTTTTTTCCTTATAATCATCCAATTTGGAATATTTAAATGTTTGAAGCAAAAAATTCCATTTCGACATCAAAGATTATTGGATCTCTTGTCATGGCGATTTAGGTGCTCCAGTGAACCTTTACTTTTTTTCTGTTACGTAAAAAACGATTGTTTTCCGTTTGATCGACGCAACACGAAACCATTAATGTCTGTCTCTTTGGCGTGCACAATGCACTTTATTTGTTACTCAAGTCTACTCGACATAAAAGCTGTCTACTATAAAGGCAAAGTATTTTGACCCACGACTTATTGCTGATTTTTTTTTAAATTAAATTAAAAATAGTTTGAAAATTCTCCAGTAATATTTTTTTTGTTTTATTATATCCAAACGAATAAAGTTAAATTAATCTAGATAATAATCCTTTAAAAATCCTAAATAAAAATCCTTTCCTCAAAAATCGTGTTCAAACTGCTTCAATATGACTTTTTGTGACTTTTCAGTTTGTTCTTTGGAAATTTCTGGAATTTTGTGAAATAGCATTTTCCAAGTCTGGAATTTTAATTCTAAAAATTTATTTATAATAGAGAAAATTTGAATTGTAAATGATTCTTTAATAATAACATTTTTGATAAAAAGAAAACATTTTAAATATATTTTTTTAATATCGGGGAATAACTATGTTCAAAAGGTTTCAATAGAATAAAAAATGCTCTGAAGATTCCTGCGAAAATTTCAAATGATTTATTATTTAAAAAAATTAATTTTAGGAGAAAATTAAATAAATATTTCAAAAATTTCCTAAAAATTCGAAAAAGAAAGTGAAAGATTTAAAGCCAAATTTTTCAATTTTGTAAGTTTAAGATATATTTCGAAGTCTTAAAAAGGTAAAAAAATAATTGTAAACTTATGAAGATTTTAACACATTTAAAGCAAAACGTAGGATGTTTGCAGATTTCGAACATTATTAGTGGGAAAACTTGAAATTATTTTTTAGTTAGAAAAATTAATTTTTTAAGAAAATTTGAATAGATTTGAAAAATATTCAAAAGATTTCTGGAAATGTCGAAAATTAAACCTGGAAGATTTTAAAGCAGTTTTATTATTTTTTAGGATTAAAAAAAACTTTGAATTATTTTTAAAAATATTTCAAAGTTTTAGACGTTCTGAAACGATTAAAAATCCCTTAAATTTGGAGAATATTTCAAAAAATGTAAAAAATGTAGATTTTTGAAGATTTCGAAAACAAGAGGCTTTTTAGGTATTTTGAAAGGTTTCAAGATAATGAAAACAATTTCTTAAGATTCTTGGGGAAATTTGAAGTATTTTTTTAAATTAAAAAATGATTTGTAAGATAATGTATAAAAAGATTTTCAAACTTTTCAAAAAATTTCTAAAATTGTCAGAAAAGAATCTGAAAGATTTTAAGGCAATTTTAGGTATAACTTGCCTCAGTTTAAAAGATATTTAGGAATTTTCGAAGGGATGAAATGTATTTAAAAACTCTGAAGGATTTCCGAAAATTCATAAAATATTTTTAGATTTCTTCCAAACTTCTACAAGTTCTAAATATCTTCTAAACTCACTGGATTTTTTTTGAAAATTAATTAATTTTTTATTAATTAATTAATCAATTAATTAATTTGAAAATTAAGGAAAATCTTGTAAAATAAAAAAAACGGTCTTATAAATTTTTTAGATACTTTTTCAACATGTCTGAAATCTTGAAAAATCTTTTTGAATTTTTTCAAGAAACCTAGGAAAATTATATTTATGTCTCCTTAAAAATAAATAAACTTAAAAAATAAGTAGTTATTAGAAATGTTTTTTTTTATATTAAAATGATTTTTCGTCTCGAATTATAATTACAACTTATACTATAATAAAAATATTTAAAAAATCCACTATTACACTTTTTGTTAAGAATTAAGCTACTTGGTTAAATGTTGAACTACTTTAATGAAAATTAATTTTTTTGGTTGATTCATAATTTTATTTAAAAAATCATTTTTCTTTGAAAATATAACTATTTTTTTAAAAATTCGTCTTTTTTGGCAGAAAGTTTATTTTCTTGGTTGAAAATTCATCTGTTTGGTTTTAACTTTATCTGTTTTTGTTGATGATTAAACTATTTTCCTCAAAATTAGTCTTTTTTTGTACGAATAAGAATGTTCTTAATTTAAAATGAAAATATTTTTTGATAGAAACATAAACTGTTGTTGATCATTTATAATTTCTGTTGAAAATTCATTTCTTTGGTTGACAATGTAACTATTTGTTTTAAAATTCGTTTTTTTGGTAGAAAATTCATCTATTTAATTGGAAACTCAATTAATTTCTTGAAAATTAATTCGATTTTTTGAAAATTCTTATTTTCGTATTAAAAAATTGAAACGTTTTGTAGAAAATTAGTCACCTTTGGAAAACATTGAATCTTTCTGGTTCAAAATACAACGGGTTGTTGATTAATTTTTGTTGGTAGAGGATTCAACTATTTTTATTGAAATTTTGTCTTTCTTGGATGAATTCCACTGTTTTTTATTTAAAATTAAAATCTTTTTTGGCTGAAAATGATTTTTTTTTATATTTGGTTTTGAAATCTGAAATCTTCAAAAATCTTTTAAATATTCTCAAGAATCTTAGGAAAATTATGCCGGCAATTTTTATTTTATATTAAAAATTATTTTTTCACCTTAAATCGAAAGATTAACCCGTAAATAGCTATTGATGGTGTTAGTTGTATTAAATTAGGTTGCTAATTTACAAATATTTTGTAATGAAAATGAAGCAATAAGGGAAATTTACAAGTAGCTTGTTTTAGTGTTTGAGCGAACATAATCGAGCCATTGTAATAGTTTTTTGCGATTATGAGTGCATTCTTATGTAATTTAATGAAAAGTCAGTTGTTCCTGAGCATTCGTTACAGACTTCACGCTTTCCGAAGACGTTCGCGCTCTTGTAAGCGCAACGCATAATATGAAATGCGCATAGCGATCGGCGAACGAACTCACTTTTTGCAACTTTTATTTTATTTGCAATATGGCGATTTCACTGCAGAGCGCGCGTGAAAGTCAGGATGTCCGGTGTGTACTCAAGTACTCTATAATAATAATTCATGATTTTTTTTTGTATAAGTCGCTTTGCGTTCGATTTATCTTGATCGATTGTGGCATTCAAAATTATTGATTGAATGATTGAATTGAAATTTTTAAAAATTTCAGAAAGCTTTCGAAAGCTTTTAAAAAGATATTAAAGATTCCACAAAGATTTCAAGGATTTCAAAGATTTCAGATAGTCTTTTACACCAGATTCGAAAGTTTTATTTTGAAGTTAGACAAAGTTGAAAAATAGAATCGAAGTAGCATTTTTAATATTTCTAAAAAGTCAATAATTTCTCCATTTCTATTACTCAAGTATTTAATAAAATGCTACCGCAGATATAATTATTTATCGTTACTTTTAAAATATAGTTAATAATTACTTTTAAAATATAGTTTATAATTACTTTAATTTAAATGTTCATTGGACATGGTACTCTATAAACAAATTTATTTAATTTTTTTATTTTATTCCTGCTAAATTGAATTATTATTTGCATCAAAATGTACGTAAGTACGTTCTTCGTTGCATATTATTTATAAGTTCTATTATAAATGTAATATTTTTAAAAATGTTATTAGAGTGTACCGGTAGAACATAATTAAAACTTCGAACCTTATCTTATGTTCGCAAAAAATTAAGTACGTTTTTGATATATTAAGTAACTTTTAGCTGATTTTCATAGGATCAGCTGAAGCGACTTTTTGGAAGACGAATTCTTAATACGAATGGAATTTGAATGACAATTTTCTATATGTACTATCGCTCTCTGCATTGTAGGTGCATCGTCGTTGCCGTCATCCTGACCTGCCAGAGAAATCCTCATGAAAGACTGGGAACTCAGTACTCAAAATAGCATCGGTATAGTAGACATTTCTTTTTTGTTTTTTCCAACACTACGCACATTCGACTCTCGACACGTCTATTCTCGATTTCTTGCCAAAGGTTCTAAGTCATTTTTATTGTCTTCAAAAAGCAAGCTTGTCTAGACTCTAGACTCTAGTACACAGGCAAGGGCGTTTCTAGACCCGATGACGTCACAAAATAATATTGCGCAATTGTGAGCGACGAATTTGCATAAAAAACTTCAAGGTTATTTTTTTTCAATGGCCTTGAAGCTTGCGCAACTTCGTTTCTTACAATTGCGCAACTTCGTTTCTCACAATTGCGCAATTTCATTTTGTGACGTTCGTCTCCGTGCTAAGTTTCTAGAATCTTCTCGAAGGGTCCCGATGACGTCACGATATGATATTGCGCAATTGTGAGCGACGAATTTGCATAAACAACTTCAAGGTTATTTATTTTCAATAGCCTTGACGCTTGCGCAACTTCGTTTCTCACAATTGCGCAATCTCATTTTGTGACGTTCGTCTCTGTGTTAAGTTTCTAGAATATTCTCGACGGGTCCCGATCACGTCACGAAGTGATATTGCGCAATTGTGAGAGACGAATTTGCTTAAACAATTTGAAGGTTATTTATTCTCAATGACCTTGAAGTTTACGCAACTTCGTTTCTCAAAATTGCACAATATCATTTTGTGACGTAATCGGGACCCTTCGAGAAGATTCTAAAAACTTAGAACCGAGACGAACGTCACAAAATGATATTGCGCAATTGTGAGAAACGAAGTTGTGCAAGCTTCAAGGCTATTGAAAAAAAATAACCTTGAAGTTGTTTATGCAAATTCGTCGCTCACAATTGCGCAATATTATTTTGTGACGTCATAGGGTATTAGTTTTTTAATCTTAGTATAGCATTGTAATTTCACGAATATTTCCAGTTACATTTTTTACTAGTGAAAGTCTTTTATTTTCATTCAAATTCAAATATTGTCAGTGAAAGCCTAAAATAAATTTTTTTAATTTGTGATATAGTTTATATATTTTGATCTCAAGATTTGAGAATGACGTTGACATTTTTTTTTCTCTTTTTCTAATTTTTCTTTGACTATGGGACTTACTTATGGTGATGGGTATGGTGATGGTTAGGGTAGTCCAAAAATCGCCAAGCTTGAAAAGTGCAATGTGCTTGTGGAAATTCTTGTTTCTTTTTGAAAAAAAAAAAGAAAATCCCTACAAGAGTTTATTCAAATTTTTATATATTTTACTTTTTCTTCTGAAAATTGAGATTTTTGTCTGATATTGTCATATACATTTTTATGGTACGTGAGTTATAAAATTTTTTTTAGGGTGGAGGCAGCTCTAAAGCTGGTAATTAATTTCGGCGATCGAAGCATGGATAGCATGTTAGCATAAGATAATTGATTAAATTTTGTTTGAAATGTTTAAAATTCTCTTTGTGAGAATTGTTAGCATTGTTTGATCATTTTTTGAGATATATTTATGAGCATTCTTCTGTGTCTCATCTTTTTTTATTTTTCATGAAAATTGAACTTTTGGTGGCTTCTAATAATAAATGATGAAATAAAATATTATTCTTAAGAAATTGGGAAAATCTGTTTCGCAGTTGAAGGGTCGTTGCGACGCGGGGTAAAACGGGAGGCGGGGTAAAACGGTCCGATGAGAGACTGAGCCAGGAAACCATTAATTAAGCAAAATCATAAACCTCCTCTAGTAGTCTCATCAAAATAGCGTGCTCTCGCATTTTACTTTCACGCCCGATCGTTCACTTCTCTAATTGGGTGTTAATTTCGTCTAACGATAATTTCAGCTTTGAATGGATTCTCGTATCTTGGAAACATTTTACTTAATTACTGCAATTTATTTCTCACAGACTTCACACTCTTTCATTTTTCCCCTCTTTTGAGGAATTTCTCTTATTCCACCGTTTTTCAAGAAACTTTCCCTTTTTCATCTTTTTTTTTTCGTTTAAATGCGAACTGACTTAATAGAAACCAATAAGAAAATCCAACTATTCTTCGTTGAAACTTGATCCTTTTTGATTGAAAATTCTACTATTTCGTTGAAAATTAACATTTTTTTTAAATTAAACTATTTTGTTAAAAAAGACATCTTTTTGTTGGAAAATTCAACTGTTTTTTTACACTCGACTTTTTGGATAGTAAAATTATAATTTTTTAATAACAATTCAACTTTTTGGTCAAATATGCAACAGTTTTTGATTGAAGTTTAATCATTTTTGTTTGAAAATTCGATCATTTGGTTGAAAATCAATTTTTAAAAATTCATCTTGGATTAAAGTCATCTTTCTCGTTGAAAATTTAATTGTCTTTGAAAAAAGCAATTTTTTAATTGAAAGTTCAACCATTGGTTTGAAAATGCAACTATTTTTAGAGTAAGTTTAATCATTTTTGTTTGAAAATTCGACCATTTGGTTGAAAATTCAACTATTTTGTTCAAAATTCGTTTCTTTTGTTTGAAATTCTTTGTTTTTTATTAAAAACTAAAATCGCTTTTGGTTGAAATATCAATTATTGCATTTTTCTTAAGAATACATTTTTTTGTTAAAAATTCAACTATTTGGTTAAAATATCTCTTTTGTTGTTAAGTTTAACTATTTGGTTGTAAATGCAACGGTTGGGTTGAAAATAATTTTTGTTATAATTCAATTATTTCGTTGAAAATTAATCTTTTTTTGTTTGAAGATTCATCTCTTTGGTTGAAAATTTAACTAATTTGTGACAAAGTGTTTTTTTTTTTTTTAATTGAAAATGTTGATATTGTTTAGTTGAAAATCTAACAATTTGGTTACAAATTCTTCTTTTTATTTCGAATTCAACTGTTTTTTATTTTACATTAAAATCTTTTTTGGTTGAAAATTGAACTGTTTTGGTGAAACTTCGTTTTTTTGGGTTAAAAATCTACCTTTTTCAATTGAAAATTAATTAATTTGTTTGAAATATAAACTTTTAAATTTTTCGTTGAAAAATTATCCCTTTTGTTCGAACATTCATCTTTTTTGATTGAAATTTCGTCTACTTGGTGGAATGTGGAATTATTTAGATAGAAATATAATTTTTTTGTTAAAGATTAATCTCTGGTTGAAAATTTAACTAATAATTTACAAATTTATTTCTTTTTGGCTTTAAATTAATTTTTTAAATTGAAAATTTAAGTAATCGTTTTAACTGAAAATGTAACTATTCCCTTTTTTGTTGAAAATTCGTATTTTTTTAAATAGAAAATTGATTTTTTATATTTGAAAATACATCTTTAATTTAAAATTAAATTAAACTTGGTTGAAAATGGTACTACTTTTAAAAATTATTTTATTGGTGGAAGATTCATCATTTCAGTTTAAAATTCATCGCTTTGGTTAAAAAATTAATTATTTTGTTAAAAATTCGTCTTTTGGATTGAATTAAATTTTTGTTTATTTAAAATGATAATCTTTTTTGATTGAAAGTTCAACTGTTTGCCGAAAATTCGTTTTTCCCTGATTAAAAAGTAATCGTTTTAACTGAAAATTCAACTATGCTGGGTTGAAGGTATTTTGTATTTAAAAGTATATTTATAAAGTATTTATTTATTATTTATTATATATATATTATTTATTTATAAAGTATTTATAAAGTATTTGGTCAAAAATTCATTTTTTGGTTACAGATTTATCTCTCTAGTTGGAATTTGAACTATTTGGTTAAACTGAACTGTTTTTTTTTTTTTTTTTTTTTTTAATATCTACAATTACTTTTCATTTTATTGTTTGAAGATTCATCGTTTGAATTTAAAATCCATCTCTTTTGTTGAAAAATGAACTGTTTTGTGGAATTTTTTTTTCATATCTGATTCAATATGGTACATACAATAATTTTATTTAAAAAAATTAATTCTACTATTTCCGTGAAAAATCATCCTTTTCTCCCTCTTTTTAGATCATTTTTGGTTTTGAAGTCTGTTATTATAAATTATGACACTTACATCCTTTGTATTTATTAAAAATATAAAATTTCCTCATCTTCAGCGATTTTTACAACGAAGTTTTCCTGGAACGGATGAGCAGGTATCAAATGTCGACCTTCGATAGCTCGCGATAATCGCAATAATTACTATAATAAGAAGCAACAAAGCAATCCCGATATCAGCAGTTACAAAAATAATCCACAATAAAAGAGACTTTTCACACGTACACATTTAGAGAATGCGACCATGAATTTAATCACTGATAGGTAACTCTATTTTAATGAAAATCGTACCTAATTTTCAATTAAATTTTTATATTGTACAGTGTAGAATATAGAATATATATTACTCCCCAGGGGGAAATATGATTCAATCACCGCGAAAATGCATTGTATCTTAACAAACATTTATACTCTGTTTCAGTCTGAAATAATAAATAATCAATTTGTAACGCGGAAATTACAGGGTCCCAGAGATAATTCCACAATTCGCCAACCTCGTCGATTATTAATTTCTAATTAGCGGAACTGTGAGTAAAATTTTGAGGTGAAAAGGGTTTCCGATTAAATTTCCATTTTCGCTTGAAAATCACGTCGGGATGGAGGATTACTGTTCCGATAGAAGTCCCTGATTAATTTCTAATGCAGGCACATGCTGAGTGAAAGCACTCGTGATTTAATGTTTACGTAATTTTCAACCGTACCGAGTTTGTGTGACTTTCAGCATTTTATGGTTTTTGTTATTTTGAGTAAAAACATTCAATTTATAATAATCTTCATGTAGAAGGAGCTAATTTTTAATACTTTATAATTTAAAAAATTATTCCGTGGAAAGGACGAGTTTCCTGTTTCAGGGTGTTCAGTGATCTTAAAACCCTTGAAAATCTGAAAATCTTGAATTATTCACGAGAACCGTGAATTTGAATTATTATTTTTTGGCTTTTAAAACAGCCATACAGCAGATTTAAAAAGGTCACAAAATATATTTCTAATGATTTCAAAAGATTTCAAAATGTTTCAAAGATTTAAAAATATTTAAAAGGATTTTGAACATCTCAATTTTTCAGAAGATTTAAAACGATTTCACACAGATTTCAAGTATTTTAATGGTTTCAAATCAATCCAAAGATTTCAGAAAGATTTTACAAGCATTTCAAACGATTTTAATTTTTGTTAGAACATTTTAAAGATTTTACAACGATTTTATATATTTCAATGGCTTCAAAATGAATACAAAAGATTTCAGAAAGATTTCACAAAGATTTCAAAGAATTCATAAGAATTTCAAAAGATTTCAAAAAGGTTACATAACACCAGATTTCAAAACATTTCAAAGATCTTAAACGATTTCAAAAGATTTTAATGATTTCAAGTGAGCACAAAAGGTCTCACAAACAAAGATTAAAGAAAGATTTCAAAGTTTTCGTAAAAATTTCAAAAAGCTTTTAAAATTTCAAAAAGTTTCAAAGGATTTCTAAGATTTCAAAACATTTCAAAAATTTGAAACGATTTCAAAATTTTTTAGAAGACTTCAAAGGATTTCACAAAGGTTTCAAAGTTTTCATGAAAATTTCATAAAGATTTCAAAAGAATACAAGAATATCAAAGTTTTTAGAAAAGATACAGTAACCAGATTTAAAAAATTTCACAAATATTTTAAAGTATTCATAAGGATTTCAAAAGATTTCAATGATTTGAAACGAACACAAAAGATTCAACAACTAAAGTTTTAAAATATTTCACAAAGATTTCGCCAACAATTTACATCAACAACTTGTACAAAATTTCAAAGATTTGATTAAAATTTCAAAAGATTCCAAAGATTTCATACAAATTCCAAAAGACTTCAAAAATTTTTAGAAAGTTTTCAAAGATCATTAGATTTAAGTTTTATATCCAATGATTTTTATTTAAAATAAGAAAAATTTAGAAGCTTGAAATTTTTCGGATTCTGTTAATGTTTTTCTTCGGAAATGAAAATTGTTATTCAAAAATCATTAGATCCAGAAGGTCAGAAGATTCATAATTTTTTAACATTTTGAAGTTACGTTTGCGTTTTACATAGAAAATTGGTATTAAAAAAAAGTCATTGTAATTTTGAACAAGATTTAAAATCTTTGATCGATTGAAAACAGTTGAAAATTGAAGAATACTGAAAATTAGTGAAAATTAAATTTTCAACTGTGGAAAATTCAATTTTTTCTTCAATTTTCAACACTTGAATTTCAAACTGTTCAAAATTGAATTAAATTTCAAAATTGTGTTTTCAACTGTTGATTATTTGATTGTCAATTTTCTTTAATTTTTAACAGTTAAATTTCTACCGTTTAAAATTTAACTTTTGAAAATTTAACTTTTGAAAATTTAACTGTGGATAATAATTAAACTGGGGGAAAAAAAGAAAATTGAACATTCCATTTTCAGCTGTTGCAAATGCAAGAAAAGGGGGAAGTTTATTGTAAAAACAAGTGTTAAAAATGTTATATTCACATAATTTTACATGAGAATTTAATGAAAACAACATTTAAATCTGTAAAATAATAATTTTTATTAAATTCGATTTTTTCGAAAATAGGTCGCCATTGGCAAATAATGTTTTGGTAAATTAGGGTTATAGGTGCACAGTCGAGTTGTAAATTACTCAATCTATAACTTGATTGATAAAATTGACCAAAAAAGCCCATTGGTTATTGCAATAAATTTAAATATTTAGTCATAATATGTACTTACACTTATTTTTTGTTAGTATTGTTTTAATTAAAAATTTTATAAATAATATTTAATAAGAACGTGACAAATGGAATTTCAAAGAACCGTTTAAGGAATAAAATGAGCTTTTGTTAATTAAAATTGAATGCAAATTACGGTTTTGCCTAAAGCGAAAGAAAAAACACAAGTATGCAGAAAAACTACATTTAAATAAACAATGATGACTCGAAATATTTTTTATTATTCAGGTTTAGATTCCTTTCTAAAATTTGTTATTGTTTTAGGTAATAGATATTATCAAAGACAAAAATTTTGTATTAGTATTAGTAGATAGGCAGGGGCGTTTCTGTACCACGTAACTTGCCCTACTGAGTTCGAGAAGATTCTAGAAACTTAGCACAGACACGAACCACGTTAGCTGCACAATTTTCTCCAAGTGGGTAAATCCAAATTTTCTGGACCACGTAACCTACCTTACCGAGTTCGAGAAGATTCTAGAAACTTAGCAAGGACACGAACCACGT
>CAKNXH010002232.1:97369-109528 GCA_932178445.1 Andricus quercusramuli | reverse complement strand
CAACTGTTTAATTGAAAATTCCTCTTTTTGGGTAAACAATGAATCGTTTTTGGTAGAAATTTCATTTTATTTTGTTTTTTAAAAAATTCAGCTATTTTGTTGGAAAGTCTTATTTTTCATGCAAAATCCAACTGTTTTTTTGAAAATTCGTCTTTTTGGGTAAAAAATTAATCTTTTTTTTGTTAGAAATTTAATTTTTTTGGTTAAAATAATCGTTATTGGTTAAAGTTTAATCTTTTTTGTTTGAAAATTCGTCCATTTAATTGAAAATTCATTTCTGTAGGATGAAAATTCATCTATTTGTTTAAAAATTTAACTATTTTCTAAATATTATTATTTTGTTGAAAAGTCAGGTTTTGAGTGTAAAATTCGTCGTTTTGGACAGAAAATTAATCTTCTTGTTTCGTTGAAAATGCAACTAAAAAATACAACTATTTGTTTAAAAATTCAACTATATAGTTATAAATATCATTATTTTGTCTAAAAAACCATTTTTTTTGGTCGAAAATTCTACTGATTTGTCGAACATTCGTCTTTTTATATAGAAAATTCGTCCGATTGGAATGAAAATTCATCTTTTTAGGTGGAAAAGTCATCTTTCTTGGTTTGGGTAAAAAATTAATCGCTTTTGGTAGAAATTTCATCTTATTTTGTTTTGTAGAATATTCAGCTATTTTGTTGAAAAGGCTTATTTTTTATCGAAATTCCAACTGTTTCATTGAAAAATCGTCTTGTTGGGTAAAAAATTGATATTTTTTTGGTAGAAATTTAATCTTTTTGGTTAAAATAAACGTTTTTGGTTAAAGTTTAATCTTTTTTGTTTGAAAATTCATCCATTTGGTAGAAAATTCATCTGTTTGTTAAAAAAAATAACTACTTCATTCTAAATATTATTATTTTGTTGAAAAGTCAGGTTTTTATGTAAAATTCGTCGTTTTGGACAGGAAAATAATCTTTTTGTTTCTTTGAAAATTCATCTTTGTAAGGAGAAGAGTCATCTTTCTTGGTTGAAAATTAACATTTATGTTGAAAATTTATCTTTTCGGGTTTAAAAGTCTACAATGAAAATTTAGGTAAAAAATTCATCTTCTTTGGTTAACATTTGTTATTATTTCTTTGAAAACGTATTTATTTTGTTTAAAATTCAACTATTATTTTGAAAATTCGTCTTTTCTGTGTCGAATATTCAGCTATTTGGTTTAAAATTAAACTATTTTGGTAGAAAATTGAAATATTTAGGAAGAAAATTTAATTTATTTGTGGAAAATTCGTTGTTTTTTTTTTAGTTAAACATTCATTCATTTTGCTTGAAAATATTCGAATTATTTGCTAGAAAATTCGTCTTCTTGCTTGAAAATTCATTTTTTTTGTTGATATTGATCAGCTTTGCTTGACGATTTAACTATTTTGTTGACAATCCGTCTTTTTTGGTTGAATTTATTTGTTTTTGATTAAAATTAAATTTTTTTCTGTAGAAATATTAACTTTGATCTTTTTCGTTGAAAATTCACCTTTTGCGCAGTTGATAATTCAACTACTGGGTTGAGAATTAAACTACTTTATTCAGAAATTATCTTTTTTTTTTTTTAGATTCTTCACTTTAGTTTAAAATTCTGTTGTTGGCAATTTAACTATTTTGCGGAATTTAAAAAAAATTCAACTGAAGATTTAACCGTTCCATTTTTGGTTGAAAATTGATCTTTCTTGGAAATTCATGTATTTCGTTGAAATTCATAATTTTCTTTTTAAATGTAAAATATTTCGATTTTAAATCAGCCGATTTGACTCATTGATGAAATCAGTCATTTTTAAGTATCTGAACTGTAAGGTTCATTGACATCAGTAATTTTGAATGATCTTATTAGTAACTTTCACTATTGAAATCAATTATTCTGACTGATCTAACGTAACCAGTAACTTTGACTAATCAAATTAGTCATTTTGAATGTTCTAAACTGTAACTTTCACTAATTAAATATTTTATTACCAATAACTTTCATTGTTCACTTCTATTGACTCAAAAACATAATCTAAACTTACTGAACTGATTGATTCAGTCATCAATATTGACTGATTCATATCTTAAATTTATTGTTTTGCCAGTAGAAATGATTGCATTTTCAGTCAAAGCACACTTGATTAAAATCAGTGAAATTTCGACTGATTCAAATATCGAGTGTTAAAAAAATGCTTAAACGGAATTTATTGTTGCCTTGAACGATCTGAAAATCCCTGAAGTTAACTTTTTTACCTCGAGAACGGATTGCTCATGGAGAAAAACGTCGCTAATCGATCAAAGACGATTGAAAGAATAATGAATGGGAAATCGTTTGCGAACGACTTGTGCATCTCAGATGTGACTCTGTCGTCAGGAATCTCGTTTTTCAGTCTTAGGAGAATCCGATCATCAGCAAAGGTTTCTTTTTCTCACGGAAACTCGACTTTTCCCCTCGTCTTGCGATTCATTAAGGCCATCTTCAATCCATACGTTGCACACATTCCGCGACCCGCTGACCCAGTTTGCAGAAAACTTTCTACGTAAAGATATATACAAATGTGCAAGGATCGTAGACCTCGATATGAAAATGATAATCTTTCAGATTTAGAGGATTACCTTCTAGATTCAGAGGATAAAATCCTGTTTCGTGAGTTCTTGACTCGTAAGATTAGAATCAGGTTTCTTTAAACGAAGATTGCGCAAAATCTTGTTTATGAAGCATTCGATTTTGAGGAGATTTATGAATTAAATTTTTTAGTTTCTTCAGGTTTATTGGTGATTCTAGGTTTTAAATTTTGCCCAGTCGGAGGCATCAAATATTTATTATAGGGAAAAAATGTATCCGTGAAAAAGTCACGAACTTGTAGCTATAGGTCTTGGATACGAGATAAAAAAATGAAACATTACATCCTTATTCCTATGAGAAACGTATGGATAAATTTCGCAGTTTTTTACGAACAGTTCGAATTTCCTAGGAACAGTTCCTGAAAATTTCAGACTGAAATATAAAAAGGAAACATTTTATTTGTGCGATTTAATTTATATTAATTTATAAATTCGCAACTCAGAAGATTCGAACCCTCAAAGACTGCCGACCCTCATCCGACGAGCTCGAAGCACACATGTGAGCGCACACACGCACCGCGCGTTTGGGCGAACGTGTGTGCGGGCCACCTACAGGCGAACCCACTTACCAGTTCCCAGATTTGTCGCGCAAGCTCGTGAGTGCCTTGAGAATCTTTTCCCAATCACTCGTAATATTTTTGTAATCATTCACGTCAAAAAAAATAATGAACTGTTTTAAAATTTTCACATCTAGTTCGCCAATTCTTTCTCAAAGCTCTCAGATTATTCACGAAAATACATCAATATCCGATGAATTTTTCTCATATCCGAGACCTAGCGTAGTTTCCAAAAATATTTTACTAGTCGTTGCTAGTAGAATCAGGCAGGGTGTCCGGGAACTTCATTTTCAAAATTCCCTTATTTTTCCTTTTCTAATTTTTCATTTTTCCTTGATCATTAATATATTCAAATATCAGCATTTTGATCTTGAAATACTTTTAACATAGAATCTTTTATACACGGAATAACACAGTATTTCAGATCAAAATTTGAAATTTTCAAATTCATTAATTTATTTTGAACAAAAAAATGTCTTTTCTATTACAAAAGATGGCTTTTTAAGAAAATACTTGAATTTTCAACCTAAAAATATATATTACCCACAAAAAGTATGATAGTTTATATTTCAATCAAAAAACATGAAATTTATACTGAAAAAGTTTTTTAAAACCAAAAAGACGAATTTTCAACAAATGAAGATTTTTCACTAAACAAATCAAATTTTACCTAAATTGTTGAACCTTCAAGCCAAAAGACGAATTTTCGCTACAAAAATTGAATTTACAAACAAAAAATATGACTTCCGCAAAAAATTATTATTCCACGAAACTGATGCATTTTTACCCAACAAAAATGAAATTTTAAACCAAAAAAAGAATTTTTTTTTAACCAAAAAAGGAGAATTTTCATCTAAGAAAGATCAATCTCAGAAAAATGGAACAAAAAGTTACATTTTCAGTTTAAAAATTAATTTAAAAAAAAAGACTTCCACTAAACAGCTAAGTTTTTAACCAAAGACATAATAAGCCTTCAATCAAGAAAACAAAATTTTTTAAAAATGTATAGCTTAACTTTTTACCCAAGTAGTTGAATTTTCAAGTTAAAAAGATAAATTTTCAACAAAATAGTTAAACTTTCAACCAAAGAGATGAATTTTCAAATAAAAATATAACTCCTAAAAGAAATGATTTCTTAACAAAGTGATTCAACCAAATCTTTCAAATAAAATAGTTGAATACTCAAGAAAAGAATGATAATTTTTAACCAAAAAGTTGCATTTTCATTAGAAAAAAAAAATTCCTATCAAAGTGGATGAATTGATAAATCAAAAAGGTAAATAAAAAAATATAGTTGAATTTTCTGTTAAAAAGATTTGGGTTGACTTTTCACGATCAAAATATGAATTTCCAATCCAAACAGGCGAATTTTTACCCAAAAAGGATGACTCTTTAACAAAATCGTTGAATTCTCTACTCAATAGTTGCATTTTTATCCAAAAAATATTAAATTTCTTTTAAAATAAATGAATTTTTATTTAAAAAGAAAACACATTTTTTTTGAAATAGTTAAATTTTCAACCAGAAAAGATTCCAGTTGACTTTTCAAGATCAAAATATAAATTTTTTTAACAAAAAATAAGTTTCTAAGAACAAAATTGAATTTTTCATCCAAAAAGACGAATTTTTTCAACTAAAAAGGATGAATTTTCAACGAAATAGTTGAATTCTCTACCAAATAATTGAATTTTTATCCAAAGGAAGATGAAATTTGTACAAAAAGAGACGAATTTTTAATAAAAACGGGACAAATTTGTTTGTTTGTTGAACTTTCATCTAGAAAAGCTGTTATTTCCTTTTTTCAGCACCAAAATAGGAATTTTAAACAAAAAGTAAATTTTCTACGAAATAGTTAAATCTTCAAGAAACCAGAATTTTTAACCAAAAGTATGACTTTTCAACCAAATAGTTTTATTTTCAACCAAACAGTTGCATTTTTATCCAAGAAAGATGATATTTCTCTTAAAACAGATGAATTTTTAATTTAAGAAAGAAACAAATTTTCAAAAAAATAGTTGCATTTTTATCCAGAAAAGATTTCTGTTCTCTCTTCAATACCAAAATATTAAATTGCACCAAATTTTCAAAAAAGAGTTGAATTTTGAAACGAACAGTTGCATTTTTATTCATGGAAGATGAAATATTTCTTTTAAAACAGATGAATTAAAAAAAAAGCAACAACAAAAAATAGTTGAATTTTCATCCAAAGAAGGTTCCTGTTGACTTTCCCACACCAAAATAAGAATTGTAAACTGTACGTTAATTTTCTGCTAAATAGTCAAATTTTTAACTAAAGAATATGACTTTAACAAGATTGTTAAATTTTCAACCAAACAGTTGCATTGTCCGATAAAAATGAAAATTCGACTTAAACAGGTGAATTTTCAAATCAAAAAGACAAATTTTCAAAACAAGTGTTGAATTTTCATCTAAAAGGATTTCAATAGACCTTTTTTATAGAAAAATACAAATTTTAATCAAAAAGTAAATTTTATAGGTAATAATTAAATTTTCAACAAAAAAGTTGCATTTTTGTCCAAGAAAGATGCAATATTTCTACTAAAAAAAGATGAACGTTTAAATAAAAAAAGACAAATTTTCAGAAAAAATATTTTTCATCCAAAAAGTATTTCAGTTGACTTATCAACAATAAAATATGAATTTTAAACAGAAGGTTAATATTATACGAAAAGAGTTGAATTTTCAACCAAAAATGACGAATTTGTAACAAAACAGTTGAATTTGCAAAAAAAAAAAAATGTCTTTTTAAGAAAATTGTTAAATTTTCGACCAAATAATAAAATTTATAACTAAAAAGATAATCTTCGGGAGAAAGTTTTTGCTTTCCTCCTACCGTAATATGATTTTTTTTTTTTAGATTAAAGACTGTGGACCTTTTTGAATAAGAAATACCGAAGTATCATAGTGAATGGATCCGGATTGTCTATTATAAGTTTAAAGATTTCAGTTTAAAATTACTTTCCACCTTATATGTATCATAAAGTGCTTAAAAATATTGTTACAAATTAACATATTGCTTTGTTATAAATAATTTAAGTAAAAAAATCAAGTATTCATTAGATTTTAATGTAAATTATGGATAAAATGTTGAAATCCAAGCTTTTTTACGTCAGGGAATGAATGATGAAATTGAGGATTGAGTATTGAGAAAAAATATAAAAATATTTCTTTTAAATCTGTTAAACATTTAAGGCTCTATATTCGATTTGAATATTTAATCTTTGATATTCCTACATTTTGTAATCCAAAATTGAACCAATAAACCGCTTTGATCCTTGCACAATGAATTGCAACATTCCCTTCATAAAACATACTTTTCAATTTTATTCATGCAATAAAGCTATAGGACATCTTGTCAGCGACACTTGTTCGTTTGTTACTTTTTTTTGTTCCTTTTACATGGAGGTCGGCTGACAGTCGAAAATTGTAATCGCTTTCGAGCGAGGTTGCTTCTTTCTCTCTTTAGAGACAGAGGAATGGGAAACTGGATGATACACAACCCAGAATCGTTTGTCGGGCTCGACTACAACCACCCTTTCGAACCACTTTTACCTCACCAATTTCTCTCCGAATCAGTGAAGTATCCACTTCAGGTCCTTTTAAATAAAATTTCGTCCCCCCGCCAAAAAAAAAAAAAAATATCCTAAAACTTTGACCTTTGACCTTGGTCCATCCCGCCTTGTTCTTTGACCCCTGAAAAAAATAGTTTTAAATTTTCAGGGTGACTACTCACCTGGAAAACCTGGAATTATCAGGGAATTTTTGTATACCTGAAAAAACCTGAAAATGTCAGGGATTTTTTTTTAAAGTCAGTTATCAAAAAAGGCAGCTGGATGCTAAAAGTTCTTAAATCATAAAGAAGCGTCAAATTAAAAAAAAAATGTTCTTCATCATTTGTTACTTCGTTTTTTATTTTAACATAACATTGAATACCACTGTATTTTTCATTTGTGAAAGTAGCTTTATAACACTGGATTTAATTATTTTGTTGAAAATTCGTTACTTTTTTGGTTGTGGATTAATTTTTCAGCTGAAAATTTAACTATTCTATTCTTGGTTCAAAATTGATCTTTTTCAGTAGAAAAACCAAGTATTTGATTGAAAATTCATTTATTTTGTTGAAAATTCGTTCTTTGCGGTAGAAAATTCAACGATTCCAGATGAGAATTCATCATTTGAGTTGAAAATTCATCGTTTTGGTTGAAAATTCAATTACTTGGTTGAAAGTTAAACTCTTTTGTTTCAAATTTAATTATTTTGTTCAAAATTCGTTTTTTGTTGTTGTTTCAACTATTCCATTTAAAGATGCATTATTTTAGTTGAAAGTGTATATTTTTTAGTCAAACATTCAATTATTTTGTTAAAAATTGATCTTTTTATTTGAAAATTGAATTATATGGTTAAAAATTCATGTAGTTTGTTGAAAATGCGTATTTTTTGGTAGAAAATTATTAAAATTTATCTCTTTTGGTAAAAATTGCAACTTTTGTGTCAAAAATGCAACTTTTTGGTTGAAAATGATTCTTTCTTTGTTAAAAAATTAACTATGTTTTTGAAAATTCGTCTGTTTTTGATAAATTCAACTGTTTTTGTGTCAAAATTAAATTTTCTTTTTTAGTTGAGAATTATCCACATTGTTGAAAATGTATGTTTACATGAAATGTTATGAATTTGAAGCGTTATAAGTTGAATTTAATATATTGCTGATATTAATTATACTTAAAGGAATATTTTTATCTATTTTCATTCAAAATTATAATATGTTGAATATGCTCTGAATTTTAAGTATATGAAGATAACATAAAAACTTGTTTCAATTTTTATTTAAATTCACGGTCTCTAGAAACAAATTCCTGATGGAAAATACCTAGAATTTTCAGGGAATTTTTTTTCCAGGATTTTAGTAGATTCCCTGATATTTCCTTCATGTTAATAACTTGGAATATTTCCCCGCATGGTTTCCGGCATAAATTTGGATTTCAATTTACTTTCGTGGAAAGAGAATTAAAAGAGGATGATCGCCTTCTGTTTGGAAACGGAGGATTTGGCGTGATGCATGGAACTACAGCGTGGGTCCAGGTACCTTGAAAATAAAATTTCCTCTTCGGAGAGAGAATATCTTCCAAATTAATAATAAATTATAATATCCGGCACCTTTTACCCTGGCCCCCACACCTTATCCTTTTACGCCTGCAAAAAAATTCCTTTAAATCTTTCCTTCAGGATAATAGCTCGAAATATTCTTCCGATTCGTTTTTAGTATAAATTTGGATATCCATTTGCTTTCGCGGAAAGAGGATTAAGAGACTATGATCGCTACTTTTTGAGGACAGATGGTTTGGCGTGATGCATGGAACTACAGCGTGGGTCCAGGTACCTTAAAAATGAAATTTCCTCTTCAAAGAAAGAATATCTAGTATTTAGGATAAATTTTGATATCCAATTTGCTTTCGCGAAAAGAGGATTAAGAAACTATGATCGCTACTTTTTAAGGACAGATGGTTTGGCGTGATGCATGGAACTACATCGTGGGTCCAGGTACCTTGAAACTAAAATTTCATCCTCAAAGAAAGAATATCTTCCAAATTATTAATAAATTCTAATATCCCGCACCATTGATCCTGGTCTATCCACCCGGTTCTTTGACCCCTAAAAAAAATCCCTTTAAATCTCTTCATGATAATAACTCGGAATACTTTTCCGCATGATATCCAGCATAAATTTGTATCTCAATTTGCCTCCGCGGAAAGAGAATTAACTTGCACTCAAAGGGACACCCTCGAGCGTTATTCGGGAATTGAGAGGGTATGTACGCCACTGTTTGGAGTCAGAGAGTTTGGCGCGATGCACAGTGGGTCTGGCGTGATGCACGGAATCATAGTGTGGGTCCAGGGGGTTAAAGTTATGTTACGGTGTGTGCTTGCGGGGTCGCTATATTGCTGCTTTCACGTTTCGCGTCGTTTGCCGCGTTTGTAAGCGGTACCTCGCGCACTTTCACGCACACACTCACACACACATATGGAGTCGGATGCATACATGAGTAAGGATGCGTGTTTGTGTATCTCGTCACAAAGGAATCCACGTGCTGCACTCTCGCTTCGCAAAGGATCGCGCGAGCACCGGTGTATTTGCGGCTTAACCCTGGAAAAGGGTGAAGTTGAGTTTGGGGGCCCCCCCCCCCCCCCGGCGCCAACCTTCTTCTTGCTCAAGGGAAGATTCCTAAGTCGTCTCTACTCGCTAGAAACGATACAATGTGTCTTCCAGTTACTCCCCGTTATTTTTCAGCATTTAGTTATGTCTTGCTGAGAGGGGAAGAATTCACTTATTATAAATGAAATTATATTTTTAATTAAGATTGAAAAAAATCCATTTTATTATGAATAATTTTTGCAAAATAAGCAAGAAAAAGATTCGCAATTAAAAAAATAGACTTCCAAACAACCTCATTTTTAGTAGTTGTTTTTTTATTTAAATTTTTGTAAAAGGAATGTTTTAAACTTTAGCAATTTTTAGAAATGCATTTAAAGATTTTGGATTGTTTTCTTTTCCTAATTGGAAAATTTAATAATCTAAACAGATTGGTTTCAGAATCAGCCAGAAATTATATTTTTTTGCGGATCTATAATTAATTAACAATTTCATACACATTTTTATATCGGGTTATAAATCTCTATGAATCTGGAGATTAATTTTATTCTTTCTAAATCTGTTTCTTCAGATTTACCTAGAATTTGTTTTAGAAAAAGTTGAATTTTCAACCTAAAATATGAATTTTTAACAAATCAGTTCCATTTTCAAGCTAATAGTTTATCTCAAACCCAAAAAAAAAAAGATAAAAAAATATCAACTAAATTGTTGAATTTTTAAGGCAAAAAGAAGTGAAACAAAATTGTTGAATTTTCGACAAAATAAATTTCAACCGATTAAATACATTTTCAACCGAAAAAGACGAATTCTCAACTAAAAATAATCAACTCACAATTAAAAATAGTTGGATTTTTAACCAAAGGGATGAGATTTCTACAAATAGAAATGATTTTTTAACTAAGGTTATATATCATGAACTGGGGTTGTTAAATTTTCGTTAAAAAAATGAATTTTCAACTAAAACCCGATATTTCAACCAAATAGTTCAATTTTCCACCAAAGAGATGAATTTTAAACTGAAATTATGAATCTTCAACAAAAAAAATAAATTTCCAACCAATGGTGGAATATTCAGTAATAAATTTGAAATTTTCAGTTACAAAAAAAATAAATTTTCAACTAAAAAAATATAAAAGTGGACATTGTAACCAAAAAGAATTGAATTCAACCAAGAATAATTATATGTTTAGCCAAAGAGATTAAATTTCTACAAAAAGAGATGAATTTTTAATCCAAAGAAACGAATTTTCAACCAAGAAAGATTTTTCAGTAAAGAGCAACAAAAATGCAACAAAATTTTTCACTTTTCAACCCAAAAAAGTGAATTTTCTACAAAATAGTTCAATTTTCAAATAAAATAAGACTTTTCTAACAGAATTGTTAAATTTTTAACTAACTAATACTAACGTGTAAATTTATTTTGTGTTTCAGGTACGTATGACTCATACAGTGGATTATTTTCTATTTCAAAATAGAATCTGATGATCGTATTGGTATGTAAAAGATGGTATTGGCCAATTCCAAGCCCCATAAAATCGAACATTTTTTAATTGAACTGACTTTATTCAATTTCATTCAATTGAATTTTTAAATTAAAAGTCAGATGATTTTTTCGAACTTATTGTATTTTTTTTTCTTAAAATTTTAATATAAAATTATATAAAAATGCTTTTTAATTCTTAAAAATTACTTTGTAGTAGTGTTATTATACTAATTCATATTAAACTTCTGTTTATCATTTTCACTAATCTTAGGAAAATATCTATGAATAAACATAAAAAATAAATAATTAATATATATTATAAATTTGTTTATTCAAATTTATAGGCTTTAGAAAACCTTCAGTTTAACCTCCATATCGCAGCCTGAGACGTTCACACATTAAGGCCTTACCCTTTATTTCGCGGTCTAAGCTGCTCAAACATCCAGGATTTACCCTCCATACTGCGGTCTAAGCTTTTTAAACATCCAGGTTTTATCTTATATTTTGCGGTCTCAGATATTTACCCATTAATGTTTTACCCTCCATATCACGGTCTAAGATGTTTGTGCATTAATTATTTACTCTCCATATCGCGGTCTAAAATGTTCACGCATCAATTCTTTACCCTCTATATCTCGGTGTAAGCTTTTAAACATCCAGGCTTCACCCTACATTCTGTGGTCTAAGATGTTTATATATTAATGCTTCACCCTTCATATCGTGGTCCAAGATTTTTAAAACATCCAGACTTCATCTTACATTCCGCGGTCTAAGACGTTAACACATTAATACTTAACCCTCCATATCGCGTTCTGCGATGTTTACATATTAATGCTTCACCCTACATATTGCGGTCTAAGCTTTTCAAACATCCAGGCTTTATTCTAGATTCTGCAATCTAAGCTTTTTAAACATGTAAGCTGTATCCTACATTCTACGGTCTAATATGTTTGCATATTATTGCTTTACCCTCCGTATCACGGTCTAAGATGTTTACGCATTAATTATTTACCCTCCATATCGCGGTCTAAGATATTTACGAATCAATTCTTTACCCTCCATATTGCGTTGTAAGCTTTTTAAACATCCATGCTTTATCCTACATTCGACGGTCTAATTTTTTTACATATTAATGCTTTACCCTCCATATCACAGTCGAAGCTTTTTAAACCTCCAGGCTTTATCCTACATTCTGCGGTCTCAGATGTTTACATAATAATGTTTTACCCTCCATATCACGGTCTAAGCTTTTTAAACATCCAGGCTTAATGCTTCACCCTACATATCGAGGTCTAAGCTTTTTAAACATCCAGACTTTATCCTACATT
>CAKNXH010002232.1:68143-90795 GCA_932178445.1 Andricus quercusramuli | reverse complement strand
CGTTTCTCGGATTTTCTTTCACTAATTACTCGTACTCGATGTCGGAAGACGCCAGGAGAAGCTTCAACTCAATGTCCTTATCGGAAAACTGCGTTTTGTCAACCCACGCACCTAGGAAGTTATAGGAAAATTGTTTTAAAATTCTATCTTTCGTTGAAATGCCCGGCTCTCGAATTTTCTTTCACTAATTACTCGTAGTCGATGTCGAACAGTACCAAAAAAAGTTGTAACTCAATATCCTCATCGGACAATTGCGTTTTGCTAACCCACGCACTCTGAAAGCTACAAGAAAATATTTGAAAAATTCCAATTTTTATTTAAACGTCCGTTTCTCAGATTTTCTTTCGCTAATTACTCGTCCTCAATGTCGGACAATACCAAGAAAAGTTCTAACTCTGTATCCTTATCAAAAAAACTGCGTTTGGCTAACCCACGCAATCTAAAAGCTAAACGAAAATTTTCAAAAAATTATCATTTCCATTAATTATAAGAAAAGTACTAATTACTTGTACTCGATGTCGGACAGTCCCAAAAAAGGCCCACTTTCCGACCGCAGTTTATGGGATATTCGTGTTTTTGTGAGTTAGTTTTTCGATCAGGGAAGACAACATTCATGGTGCGTGGGCTGGACAAAACACAGTTGTCCGATAAAAATATTGCGTTAAAACTTTTTTGTTCTATTGTTAGACATCAACTACAATTAATTGGTAAAATAAAATACAAGAACCGGATGTTTAAGTAAAAAATTAGAATTTTTTGAAAATTTTCACCCACTATAGTGCGTGGGTGGACAAAATGTAGTTGTCCGATAAGGATATTGAGTGTAAACTTCTTCTAGTGTCCGATATCAAGTACAAGTCATTGGTGAAATAAAATCCGAGAACTAGTTGTTCAAATAAAAAATTCGAATTATTTTAGAATTTTCCTTTAGCTTTCAGAGTGCGTGGGTTTGACAAAACGCAGTTGTCCGATAAGAATATTGAGTTTAAACTTTTTTATCTATTGTGAGACATTAAGTACAATTAATTGGCGAAACAAAATACGAGAACCAGATGATTAAGTAAAAAATTAGAATTTTTTTGAAAATTTTCCTTTAGCTTTCTTATAGTGCGTGGGTACACAAAGTGTAGTTGTCCAATAAGGATATTGAGTGTAAACTTCTTCTAGTGTCCGATATGAAGTACAAGTGATTGGTGAAATAAAATCCGAGAACTAGATGTTCAAATAAAAAATTCGAATTATTTTAGAATTTTGCTTTAGCTTTCAGAGTGCGTGGGTTTGAAAAACGCAGTTGTCCGCTAAGGATATTGAGTTGAAACTTTTTCTGGTGTTTTCCGACATCAAGTGCAAATAATTAATAAAATTAAACTTGAGAAGCGGATGTTTGAATGAAAGTCAGATTCTGTTTTGAGTTTTCATATAGCTTTCGGAGTGCGTGGGTTTACAAAACGCAGTTTTACGATAAGGATATTGAGTTGAAACTTTTTCTGGTGTTTTCCGACATCGAGCACTAATAATTAGGGAAAGAAAATCGAAAAACCTGGCGTTTTAATGAAAATTAGAATTCTTAAAATTTTCTATAGCTTTCAGGGTGCGTGGGTTAGAACAAATTGAAGAAAATTCATAATCGCTCTCACTAAAAATTTGTCTGGATCCACCCTTGATTATGAAACGTAATTTTCACAAATTGTCCCAAGATTAAGAGCAGATTTCACTTTGACTGGGGCTGCTTTGACGCGATTTGGACTAATTAGCGTCCAGTTAAGTAGTCAGGATGGGAAACAGCGAAATGCTGGAGGCTCTGTTACGGTTTGAGCCTGGTTTTAAGATCATTATGGTAATCCATGCCTGGTTGCATAATGCGTAATGTGACCACGGTTCATTACGCTCGGTACACAGGTGTTCGGTGTTCGGTGCTCGGTGCTCGGTAGTCGGTCTTGGGGGCACCGAGCGAAACGAAAAGTCAGTTTCAGTTGTCCGCATTTCTTCCGGCATGATAATTTCCTTTCTGCTTTACTTTCTGAGAAAACGAGAGCTACACGCGATGCTACACTTGGAAATATTTCCACTTTAAATATGGACTGACCATTAAAAATAGTCCATAAAATCAGCAAGAGCGGTTTTACTTTTTAGTTACCCTAAGCCTAAATTAGCAACGTTTTAACCCAGTTAGGTGCTTATGGTTAGTCAATAAGTACATAAAACTTCATAATTCACTTTATGGATTATTAGTCATTTTTGTCCAGTGGGGTGAAGCGTAAAATATAAATTTCAGAAAATGAAAGACCCTAGGGTCTTATTTTTTTCCGTTTTACCTAAAAAGATTGATTTACTTCAAAATTATTGGTTGTATTGGAATAGACCTTTTCTGTTCTACTTTTTTCTGAAACAACCCTTCTCTAGAAAATTCGAAAAAGGGGTAAAAAGGCAAACAAATTAGGATGAAATAATTTTACCAAAGAGTCAAAATTCCGAAGGTTGAAAAATACCGAAAATGTAATTAGCGAAATAGACAAATTCTTATAATGAAAAATGCCGAAGTCTCGAATTACTGAAAAAAAATAAATAAAACTACCGAAAGTAAAATTTAACTAAACTAGAAAAATGTATAAATTTCAAGTTCACGAAAAAAAAGAATGTTAAATATTTTGTATCTGTCGGGATAATGTTTTATTTTATATACGTGCAGTTTAGATGAACACAGAAATCAGGAAAAAATCAGGGAGTTTTATTAGTCAGAGAAATTCAGGGAAAATGAAAAATTCCTTTGGGAAAAATTAGGGAATTTTGAAAATGAAGTTTTTTTTGCCCCCTTAATATAATATTCTTAGCTATAATTTATTTCTTTGTTTGTCTACTTTTTTTGATTTTTTTTTTTGCAGTTTCTTCAGCCTGTTTTTAGTTAACAAATTTTATCATTCAGTTGAAAATTCAACAATTTTGTTAAAAATTAAACTAATTTTTGAGAAATTCGTCTTTTTGGTTGAATTAAACTGTTTTTGATTTAACATTAAAATATGTTTTTTTGGTTGAAATAAATTTATCTTTTTTGTCGAAAATTAATTTTTTCTTGGAAATTTAGATTTTTATAATCAAAATTTCACTGTTTTACAGAAAATTCGTCTTTTCACTTGAAAGTTCAACAATTTGAATAATCTTTATTTTCATCTCATCCCTTTTGTTGAAAATTTGACGATGTTGTTAAAAAAATCATTTTTGTTTAATGAATATTTTTTACTGAAAATTCAAATTTTTCATTTTTAGTTGAATGGATTTTTCTCTCTTTCTTGACTGAAAAATCTCTGTTTTAATGAAAATACGTCTTTTTGGTTGAAAAATTTATCTCTCTGGATGAAAATTTGACTATTTTGTTGATAATTCGTTTTTTTGATGTTGCAATTTAATATTTTTTAGCTAAAAATTTAACTTCTCAATTTTGGTTTAAAAATTGATCTTTTTTAGTTGAAAATTTAAGTATTTGTTTAAAAATTCAACTATATCGTTGACAATTTCTTTATTTTGTTAAAAATGTAACTCTGCTATTTCTGCAACGGTTTTTGGTTGAAGTTGGTTAAAAAATTGCAATTGTTTTTTATTGAAGTTCAATCTTTTCTCTTTAAAAATTCGATTGTTTTGTTAAAAAGTCAAGATTGAAAATTCATATTTTTCTGTTAAAAATTCAACTATCTTCTAAAAAGTTCAATTATTCGTTTAAAAATTTCACAATTTGGTTAAAAATTTAACTATTTTCTTGAAAATTTAATTATGTTGAAAACTTAACTGTTTTGTTAAGAAGCAGGGTGCACAGTCTTTCCGTTTTTTGCTTAGTTTTCCCTTTTTTCTTGAAATTCCCCTTTTTCCCCCTATTCTCAAAAAACTTCCCCTTTTCTCCCCTTTTCTCTTTGAGTATACGATATTTGAAATTGTACCCATTATTGAATAATAATTAAAGCAATTATAGCACTTAAATAAATTATTCATGAATAAATAAGTTACACGTTTCAAGTGCAGACTATTAAAAATAAATACTCTTGAAAAAAATTTAATGATGGAGCATTTTAAAGCAAGTTGGAAATGTAAAAACTGCATTGTAGAAAATTCTTCTTTCAGGCTTCAAAATTCAACAATTTGGGAGAAAATTCATTTTTTTCATTTGAAAATTAATTTCTTGCTCAGTTACAATTTCTTGAAAATTTGAAATCTGCAAAAACATTTTTAAAAATGTTGAATAAGTTGAACCTGAAATTTATTCAGCTCGAACCAAAGAAAAAACTTTTTATTTTGCTTTTTCGGAAAAAAAATTTTGTCATGAGTTATGATTTTTGGGATTTCATATCTTTTTTGCGATTTTGGAACGTTATAAACACCACGGCAATTTTTTTCCCGCGAACGAAAAATAATAACGTGTTTCTTTGGTTCAAGTTGACTCAATGTCAGGTTCGAATCAATCCAAAAACCATGTTTTTGTATATTTTCAAAAAATTTTAAATAAGGCAATTTTTTTTAATTAAAAAAAAAAAATTTTCATCGTAAATTTAAGAAAGAGAACAGAAGATATTAACCGATTTCAAATTTTGTTTCACTTGTTTTGGATGTCGGCCCACAAATTGTTATCCCTCAGTTCAAACGATTCGATTAATTTTAGCATTTTTACTTCGCTCTACTGAAGAGTTTAGTTTTAAATTTGCATCCAAAATTTTAACTATAGTAAGAATGAAATGACAAATCTTGGAAAGAAATATTTATGAGAACGATGTTAAACATATCAAAATTGTGTATTTAACTGATTTTATTTTTTCCATACTTTTTTATATCACTCTGGATGGATTTCCAATGATCTAAGTATATCCAATTTTTAAAAGTAAATTTTTAATGGTAGAAATCATTGAAAAATCACTGAAAATTATTTTAAAATGTAACATTTTTTACAAAAAGATTATTTGTTCTTTTCGACATTTGAAAATAAATGTTTAATCTTTCCCCTATTTTTCCCTTTTACGTGAGAAAACCACCCTATTTCCCCCTTTTTGAGCTCCTTTTGCGCTGTGATTCCTGAAAAAGTCATCTGTTAAGGTTATTAAGAATATTTTTCATCTTTATTACAGCCATGATACTTAAAATTTTACATATTCATGATAAAGGGGCCGAAAGGGAGTAAAGCTGTGGATTAATTAAGGCAAATAGGAAAATGGGGTAGCGACTATAATTGGATTTTGTGACATAACAGTGACTTTGGTCCACAAACATATTTGAGATGAATCTGCATAATCGCACGTAAATTGCACGAGGCATCGCGCGGAGAAATCATATTGTGCCTGGGGTGCGTTTCTATGCAGGACGCTGCGCGTTCATATGCAGGATGCTGCGCAACGGCAGGCGTTTGGGCGACCGGATAATTCCGTTAGGCATAGTGGATAAGGAAGCGTTTTAGGGGATGAAAATGTGAATTTTCATAGTGAGGGGGATGGGATTAGTGTGGGGGGGGGGGGTGAACGGAAGGACAGACGAATGTTACAGTTGGAGGTGGATTTTGGAGATGGTCGAGGTAGCCGGCAGCTTCCTGCAAATTTCGCTCGTACAAGGCTCGCCCGGAATCCACGGGTACATTGCGGAATCGCCGAATTGCGATTGCGATACATCCCAAGACTCTGGATATTACTCGAGGCCGATTTCCAATTAACCGCACCCCAACCCTCTCAATTATGATGCATCCCTTCCCAACGATTCCCCACGAAAATTCACCGGAAATTGCAAAGGAACTATTTCGCATTCTCGAAATATTTTCCACTTTGTCAAATGTGTCGCATGAAAAGTTGGCGAGGAATGATGCTATAACCGAAAGATCCGAAAATTATAATAATTAGTGTGTGTAACACTGTTGAAAGTGGGTGGCCAGCGTCCTGCAAATTCTTGAAAACCTGGAAAAGTTCTTGAGGATTTAACTATTTTGTTAAAAATTCGTCCTTTTTGGTAGCAAATTAATCCTTTTGGTCGAAAGTTCCTTTTTTGCTTTAAAATTCAACCTTTTGGTGGACATTTTTTCTCCCTTGATTGAAGAATCTTTTTTAGTTAAAAATTCAACTCATGTGGAAAATTCATCTTCATTAGTTGAATTCAAATTTTTTTAAATTTGAAATTAAAACCTTCTTGGTTGAAATATAAATTATTATATTTTTGGTGGAGAATTTGTCGTTTTTGGTTGAAAATTCATCTCTTTGGTTGAAAGTCGATCTATTTTGTTAAAAACTCGTTTTTTTATTACTTCTTTTTAGCAGAAAATTTGAATGTTTTTTGTTGGAAATCCTTTGTTTTGGTTACAAATTAATTTTTAACTGATAATATAAGCAATCCAGTTGAATATCCCATAATTTTAGTTGAGAATTCATCTTTTTGGTTAAAAGATGAACAATTTGGATGAATCTTGAAGTCTTCTGTTGAATATTAATTTTTTTGTTGATAATTCGTCATATTAGTTGAAAATTGAACTTTTTTGTTGAAAATTTTTTTAGAATAAATTTTTGAACTGAAAACGTAACTATTCGATTTTTGACGACAAATACATGTTTTCCAGTTGAAAATTCTACTATTTGGTTTACAATCTGTCTTTTGGTTTAAAATTCATATTCTGCTTAAAAATTCATATTTTGGTTAAAAATTCATCTTTTTTGTTTAAAAATGTAACTTTTTGGTTGAAAAATAATCTATTTTGCAAATTCTTATTTTTTATAGAATTCAACAATTTTGGATTCTAAATGAAAATCTTTTTCGGTTCAAATATCGATTCTTACAAGTTTCGTTCAGATTTCATCTTCATGGTTGGAAAATAAAGTATTAGGTTTAAAGTTGAACTACTTTTTTAAAAAATTCGATTTTTTTGGGTTGAAGATTAATTCTTCTTGTTTAAAATTCAACTATTTGGTTGTAAAGTTGATTGAAAATTCATATTTTTGTTTAAAAATTCCATTATTTTGGTAGAAAAATCATCTATTTGGTAAAAATTGAAATATTTTTTTGAAAATTTAACCTAATTGTCGAGTTTTTAATCCAAAAAGACAAATTTTTATAAAACAGTTGAATTTTCAACCAGTAAATGTGGATTTAACTTTGAGCTTAGTTTTTAACTTTAATTTAATGATTAAACTTAAATAATTAAATTTCAAGTAAAAAAAATTGATGTTTAAACAAACAGATGGATTTTCAACTACAACTATAGAATTTTCAATTGGAATAAGTTAAATTTTCAGTTAAAAAATTGCTTTCAACAAAAAAAACTAACTTTCAAAAAAATAGTTACATTTTCAAAGAAAGTGATGAATTTTTAAATAAAATTGTGAATATTTGATTAGAATAGTTAAATTTTAAATCAGAAAGATGAATTTTTAAGTGAAATGATGAATCTTTAACTAGAATAAACTAAAAAAGATAATTTTTCAACCAAAAATTGAATAATTAAATTTTCATTCAACAAATGAATGTTCAACCAAAGAGATGAATTTTTAACTAAAATTATGGAATATTCGAATGGAATAATAGTTACATTTCAAGCTTAAAAAAAAAAATTCAACCGAAAACCATCCAAAGAAAAAACAAGTTTTCAATTAAACAGCTCATTTTTCAACCAAATAAATTAATTTTTAATTAAAACGACTAATCTTTAAAAAATTGTAACAAAAGAGTTTAATTTTCAACCAAGTAATTTTATTTTCAACCTAAAAGATGAATTTTCAACTAAATTTATAAATATTCAACTGGAATACTTAAATTTTTAACCGAAAAGAATAATTTGTAAACAAGAAGATACAATAACCAAAAAAGATTTTAATTTAATATAAAAAAAACAGTAGAATTAATTTAAAGCGAAAACAGGGGAATCTTCAACCGAAAAAGACGAATTTTCAACAAAATAAGTACATTTCTAACAAAAAATATGAGTTTTCAAATAAAATTATGTATTTTAAAACAAAAGGGTGATTTTCAATCAAGAAGATTAATTTTCTGCCAAAAAAGACGAATTTCAAACTAAAATTTCAAAAAAAAAAATTTAACTTTTAATTTATAAAGTAGCAGTTTTAGCTTCATTGTGATTTTTATCAGGATTCATAACAATTCAATTGATACCCCTTTTTATATATTTTAGATACGAACAAATTATTTTATTGTTTTTCCCTAATTTTCTCGGCCCTAAAGTGCCAAATTTACTGAAATAATTTGAATTTTAACATTTTTCACAAGTTTTTGAATAATACGATTAATGAATGAATTCATTTCGTTATTTCGGGCAAAAAATGTAACCAAAGTAACCTTTCATAAAATAAGTAATTTTTTAGCAACCGCAGATCAAAAAATTAACTAAGTTACTAAAAAGTAACCCCTTCCGAGCCCTGTGCAGGTGGGAGAATATTACAATGCATGTATGGGAATATTACAATACCAGCATTTGAAAACAACAATACATGTATATATTCACTCAAAAAAAAGTTCTATTTAAAGTTACTAGACGCGTCTGGTTGAAAAATTTCTCGTTATTTTAATCAGAAATTATGGTTAATATGACTATAAAATTCTAGTTAATTAACTCTGGTTGCTTTTTTCTGGTTAAAACTATTCTGGTTAATATTTCTGGTATTAGAAGTGTCGCGATCTTGTGTAGGTTTTCAGAAATCTGTCTTTTGTCTCATGTCGTGTTGCTGGATGTGTAAAGTGAAGCTTTGTCGTAAATGCCCAATTCTCGAACAATCGCGATTTGTTAATTGTATTTGCAGTTGTATAAGTATAACTAATTATAGTTAACCGTGAATTTAGTTGTGTTATAAGAAAAACCTGCGCGTTATCTGTGTAAACACCTGTGATACAGGGATACTTGAATACTACCGAACCAGCAAGCATATATTTTTTGGGTGTCTTTGCGAAATATTCTAGAAAATATTAATATTGTAGACAATAAATAAGTAAAGTGAATGTTTGAGAATTTTGGTATTGACCAAGTGATCTAAGTGCATATTATGTAAAATCCCAAACAAAATAGTCTTAACGAATAGTTTCAGAAACAGAAATGCATCAACAATATGCTGCTCTCTCTTCGAGTGTTTTATCTATCGTCGTTTATTAATATATCCACACATATATTATAGAGAGACGAAATTTTAGCGAAGCGGAAAATAGTTTTTGCACTCTGTTATCGGAAAATTTTGTTCGATTATTCTCTTTGGGATGCAGTCCATGTAATTTCAGAGGGGGTTAGGAAGAGACCATGAAGGTAGCAAAGAAGCGA
Organism: Andricus quercusramuli; assembly: GCA_932178445.1. Classification (NCBI taxonomy): domain Eukaryota; kingdom Metazoa; phylum Arthropoda; class Insecta; order Hymenoptera; family Cynipidae; genus Andricus; species Andricus quercusramuli. The sequence goes on along the minus strand of CAKNXH010002232.1, from coordinate 81,524 downwards.
AATTCGATGCTCGATAATTATCGATGGGTACTAGAATATCTGGTTGTGCTTACCAGAATATCTGGTTAAGTTTGCCAGAATATCTGGTTATGTTGACCAGAACGTTATATTCCTAAGCTACCAGAAAACTGTCTAGTAAAGATTTCTGGTTAGCCTTACCAGAAACTCTGGTTGAATTTACCCGAATTTCTGGTAACATTGACCAGAAAATTGCCAACCAGAAACTTCTGATACTTTCAACCAGAATTTATAGTAAGGGCATATTTAACATTCTATTCTAGTTGAATTAACCAGAATTCTGGTTGCTTCAACCAGAATTTTTTTTGAGTGTTGTATTGGAATTATTGTTTGAGTAAAGATCGAAAAATGCAGATCTATTAGGGAAGCAATTTCGCCCGATGCGCGCTATCTTATCGCCGAGCTGATAAGTTGAACATTAGCACCAAGGGAGTTTTAATGAGCCTGCATTGAAGGATCATAAAGCGCGAAAGGAGTGCCTCCACTTTCTATTTATGTATCCGCGACGGATCATGCTGAGCGAGTAATTTCATTGTGCATTCAGCGTAGGCCGTTTGGGACAGCACAATCGATGTTAGGGAGAAAATTCGATTGTTTAATGGATGGTATGTGCCTCTAATGAGACATAAGATCTAGAGTCTAGTCTAGTCTAGACGAGGCTAGAACTCGATTTTACGACTCTCTTCGCCCTCGCAATTATTATCATTTTTCAGATCTTTGGGCTACAACCAAGGTGTCTGTAACCTGCTCACAGGCCTAGTGTTCTAAAGAGTTTAAATACTCGGAGAAATAATTCTGACGAGCATGAGAATATGCTCGAGAATATGCTCGACCTTTATGTGCTTTGAGAATTTTATCAGCATTTATGAGCATTTTCAATGAGGATTTTAAAAACCGTAATTTCTACTTTTATTAATAATAATTACACTATTTAAATTTCGCGGGCAAATGCATCTCTTTAAATTGGAAAGGGTGCTAAATTTAAATGATAAATAATTATATTCATTCATAATTAATATAGTTTATTTATAATAATATTTATAATATGAATAATAATATTAATACAAAATATATTTTGTTTCTAAATATATCTAAAATAATTTTTAGTTATGTTTTCAAGTCAAAAAAACAAATTATCAACCAAAGAAATTAATTTTTTACCAAAAAATACTCATATTCAACAAATTTTATGAATTTTCATCTAAAAAACATCAATTTTCAAACAAAATTAGAACAGTTAAAATGTTGGAATAATAAATGTTCAAAAAAAAAGAATTAAAAAAAAAAGATTTTTTTTTTATAACAAGAAATTTTTTTTCTTACCAAAAACAGAAGAATTAAATTTTCAGTTAAGACAATCAATTTTCAACAAACAAAAAAATGAATTCTCAACAAAATAATTCAATATTAAACTAAAAATGATGAATTTACAAACCAAAAATATAATACATATTTCAATTTGCAGTTAGAAAATTAAATTAAAAAACAAAGAGTTTTCAGCATAATTAATAAATTTTTAAGTAAAAATATAAATTTTCAACTAAAAAGAAACGAATTTTCAACCAAAGAAATTATTTTCTAATCACAATGATGAATTTTCAACGAAAAATACGAAATTTTGTCCAAATAGTGGATTTTTCAACCCAAAAGACAAATGTTCTATCAACAAACAAACAAACGAATTTTCAACTAAACAGATAATTTTTTAATTAAAAAGATCATATATTTCTATCAAAAAAGGTAAATTTTCCACAAAAAATGTAATAGTTAAAGTGAATTTTCAACTAAAATGATGAATCTTCAACTGAAAAAATTTAATTTTCAACCAAATTTATGCATTTCAAACTAAAAAGATAAATTTCCTACCAAAATTATGAGAGAGTACTCTTTTACAAAAAAATACGGTTTTTCAACAAATAGTTAAATTTTCAACGATAACAGATCAAACAATTTTCAACGGAATAGTATAATTTTTAACGAAGAAGATTTCATTTCTATCAGTAAAGATAAATTTTTGACAAAAAATGAAACAGTTACATTTCCAGTTTGAAGAATCAATTCTAAATAAGAAAAATCTCATTTCCAACCAAAATGATGAATTAGTCACCAAGAAGATTAAATATTTTCCCAGTTTCCAATATAATACAGGAATTTTAAACCAGATAATTGAATTTTCAACTTAAGAAGATAACTTTTGAACCAAACATTTGGTTGAAATTATTTTTTGGAATTCACCCCGAATTCCTAATAATGTACCCTGAATTCTTTGGAATTCTTTTGAATTTTTTTTATCCACTTCAATTCTTCTAAATTTACTCAATTCTAGTTAATTCAATGTATTTCTTTTTAAAATTTTAAAAGTCTTTATTTAATTGAACTTCAACAAAAAAAAAGAATTTTCAAATCAATGGTTCTTTTTCAACTAAAGGTATAAATTTTTTACGAAAAAGATAACATTTCACCCAAATAATAAACGAATTTTCAACAAAATAGTTGAATTTTCAACCAAAGAAATGAATTTCTCAACACGCTATTGCCAATATTTTACATTAAGATCGAACAGAAATCTATTTTTCTGAAATTCCTTTGAAATATTTAAAATCTTTGGAAATACTAGAAATTGTTTGAAATCCTTAAAAATCTTTAATTTTTGAACTACTTTTGAATTTTTAAATAATTTTTGTCGACAATTTTTTTCTAAATCTCATAAGAATTTTTTTAACTTGTTGCATTCCCGCGAAATCTTTTGAAATTCCATGAAGGCGCTTAAAGTCTTTTTTTTATTCTTTTTTATTCTTTCTATTCTTATTTATTATTTTTTATTTAATGTTTAAAATTTCTTTGAAATCAATATATAGATTTCCTGAAAATAAAACAACAACAATATATTGAAAATATATTAAAATATATTTAAAGAAAAAAAAATATATATATATATATATATTAAAACAACAACATATAATAATATCGGACGTTAAATGGGATTTTGAATTTGATTTTAGTCTGATATAAAATTCTTGAATTTCAATTTTTCTTTGAAATCTTAAAAATCCTTATAAATGCTTAAAATCTTTCAAAATTCTTAACAATCTTTAATTTTTGAAATGTCAGGAAATCTCTTGAAATATTTTTCAATTTTAAAAAATTTTTTATTAAAATTCTTTTAAATCCTCTGAAAATTTTGTTAATCTCAGGAGGATACTTTAAATTTGTTCCAGTCCGCGAAATCTTTGCAAATCCCATAAAACCGTTTGAAATTTTCTTTTAGATATAAGTTTAAATATTTTAAAATCCTGAAAAAAACCTTAAAATCTTTTGAAATCCTTGAAAATCTTTTTTTTATTCCCAGAAAATCCCTTGGAATATCATTTTTTTTTTAAATCCTTTAAAATAATTTTTAATACCATAAGAATAAATTTAATTGGTTAAAATCCTGCAAATTTGGTTGAAATCCCACAAAGTTGCTTAACATATTCTGAAATTTCTTTGAAATATTTAAAAACTTTGAAAATACTTAAAATTGTCTAAAATCCTTAATTTTTTGAAATGCCAAGAAATCCCTTGAAACACTTTCAATTTTTTTTAAAGGTTTGTCGGAATTTTGTTAAATCTAATAAAACTTTTTTTTTAATTGTTGCATTCCTGCGAAATCTTTTGAAATCCCATGAAGGCGCTTAAATTATTATTTTTTTATTTCTTACCTTGAAATTTGTTGAAATACTCAAATATTTTGAAATCCTGAAAAGATTTTTTATTTTTTGAAACACGTTGAAACCCCTTAAAATCGTTTAAATTTTCTTTGACATCTTTAAAATCCTTGGGAATATTTAAAATCTTTTGAAATCCTTAAAAGTATTTTTTTTTTCGTTCCTAGAAAATCCCTAAAAAATCTTTTATTTTGTGAAAACCCTTAAAATCGTTTAAATTTTCTTTGAAATCTTCAAAATCCTTGGGAATACTTCAAATCTTTTGAAATCCTTAACAATATTTTTTCTTCGTTCCTAGAAAATCCATAAAAAATCTTTTATTTTGTGAAAACCCTTAAAATTGTTTAAATTTTCTTTGAAATCTTTAAAATCCTTGGGAATACTTAAAATCTTTTGAAATCCTTAAAAATATTTTTTTTTGTTCCTAGAAAATCCCTTGAAACATAATTTTTTTTAAATCCTTTATAATCCCTTAAAATTGTTTCTAATACCATAATTATTGAATACCAAATTATTGAATTTTCGATCAAAAATATGAATTTCTACAAAACAGTTTGAATTTTAAAGAAAAAGTTAATTTTCAACCGAACCAGAATTATTTTTAACCAGACAGTTACATTTTCAACCAAAAAGGTAAAATAAAATTGTTTTTTAATAAAACGGTTAAATTTTCAACCAAGAAGTATGGATTTAAGAAAATTTTTAAGTTTTCATTAAAGGAATTTAATTTGGAACCAAATAATAAAGTTTTGAACCAAAAAATATGAATTCTTGACCAACAAAATTAATAGTCGACTTTTTAATTTAAAAAAATGATTTTTCATCCATATAGTTAAATTTGCTAACAATTTGTTGAATTTTCGAGTCGAAAATACGAATTTTCTATAAAAAAGTTAGAATTTTCAACAATAAGTTAATTTTTAACCGAAATAGATTAATTTTCAACCAGATAGTTGCATTTCTAACAAAAAAAATGAAATTTCCACATATCGAGATGAATTTTCAAAGAAAAAAAATGAATGTTCAATAAACAAAAAAATTTGTTGTTGAAAAAAAAAAATGTATCAAATTGTTCAATTTTCAACAAAACAGTTGAAAGATGAAATCTTAACCAAAAATTCAATAGTAGACTTTTTAACCGAAAAGAATGAACTTTCAACCAAAAATAGTTATATTTTCTTATTGAGTTGTATTAATTCAGCTATTTTTTCTGAATACAAATTTGACAAATGTTTTTTTGTATGTGAAAGTAACTTCTATGTACAGAAAAAATGGATATTAAGACTCAGATTCTATTGTTCAAAATATTACAATAGAATATAATGGTTAGGAAATGTTAATGGTTATGAAAAAATCAGGAAAAAGGTAGGTAATTTTTAAAATAAAGTTTTTCGACCCCTCTGTTTCTCAGCTCAAGGGGCGAGAGACGGTTGCGAATCTACCATCGAAAGGGCCGTAGTACGCAATTAGTCAGTCGAGTTTATTGCGCAATATTATGCATTCCAACTGAAAACGGTTCAGGCGGCCCTGACAGTTTATGTTTCGATGCTCGCGATTTAGGAACAAGAAAAAAGAAGACTATTATTTTTAAATGCAGAATTTATTTTTTCTGACGATTGTATATGCGTGATTTGCAAAAGATATGTCTACTATATCCTCAGAATTTATAGTGAAATAAACTTGCGGAATAGATTTTGTGCGTTCCAGGTATGGCTACAAAAATGCGGTTGTTGAGTTCAAAATTGTCATGTCGCATATTGAGATCGAAGAGTTCGAAAGGTTGAGCAGTAAACCTTTGGTTATCTCCTAAATCTATATAAGCTATCCTTGGAAGATGTTCAGCAGGATTATTATTTGGAAGTACGTCGCGGCGTATGATCTGTTTTTCTGAAACAAAACGTCGATAATTTGATGTTTGTAGAAAAATTGCATAGCGCTGATAAGGAATACTCATCGGATATTTCATCCAGTGAGGTATTTGATTGTCCGGAGTCGGAGCGACCTTTTTCCCGTAAGTAGAGGTGTCCGACATCCCGATAGCAACGCTCTCTGGAGGGATATCTAGGAATCCATTTGCCCCTAATTTTGTAGGAAAAAAATTGACTTGATTATGAAGATTTTGTACACTAGCAGGGTGGCGACTTGACCGGAAAAACGGGAATTGACCGGGGGAAAAACGGGAAATGACCGGGAATTTATTAAAAAGACCGGGAAGTTATTTCTGATCGCAGATTCAAGTTTTCAATATTTTACTAATTTTTGTCAATCTAGAAAAGTCATTTCCACTTTATCTGCAGTCGCAGATTTCTAATTAAATCATAATTTATTATTGAATTTTTATTATTTTTTATTATAAGAAAAAAGTTTTGCAATATTTTTCTCTGTGAGATTTTTTTCGCTTACTGAAGTTCGATCATCGAATTGATGATGTTTCAAACATACAGAAACAGTAATTTTTTCAATTTTTTCAAAAAATAGATTTATTACGTTTTATTCGTGTACGGCTTATTTATCCTGAATTGGAAGAGGGAATTTTTGACATGGAACGGGAATTTTTTTAAAGAATTATAATTCGGATTTAGAAGAAAGGAATGAAAAAGAATCCCTATGCAAAGTCAGAATTTGTCACAATTTGAAAGTTGCCTCTTCGAAATTTTAAATAAAGAAAGTACTTTAATTAGTTTTTAGAGTAGTATTATTTCAAAAAAAAAAATATATATTGCTGAATTATAATAGAAAATTTCGTTACATTGCTCGTTGCGAATTCGTTTTTCTGTAGTTAAAAATTCATAATTTCAATTGAAAATTCATCTCTGGTTGAAAATGTAACTACTTTGTTGAAGAACGATTTTTTTTAACTAAAAATTTAACTACTCCAGTCGAAAATTTAAAGATTCTCCTGAAAATCCATTTTTTGTTGTTAAGAATTACATTTTTAACAGAAAATTTAACTATTCTATTTTTGGTTGAAATGTATCTTTTTGGATTGAAATTCAACTATTTTGGTTGAAAATTGATATTTTTTATTTAGTAATTAAACTAGTTTTTCGAAAATGTATGGACTTTGTGACAAATTTGCCTTTTTTTGTAGAAAATTAATCCTAATGGTTGAAAATTCATCTTTTTGGTATGAAATTCAACTATTCCAGTTGAAGATTCATCATTTTTAGTTTAAAATTCATCAGTTTGTTTGAAAATTAATTTTTGTAATTGAAAATTTAACTGTTCCATTTTTAGTTAAAAATTGATCTTTTCTTGTTGAAAATTTAACAATTTGGATGAAAATTTATCTTTTTTAATTGCAAATTCAACTATTTCGTTGAAAATTCACATATTTTGTTAAAAGTCGACTTTTTTGGTAGAAAGTGATCTTTTTCTTTTCAAGTTAATCTTCTTGTTTAAAAGCTCTTCTTTTCGGTTAAAAATTGTAATATTCCAGTTAAATATTTATCATTTTAGTTGAAAATTTATCTTTTATGTTTTAAATAAAATTATTTGTTTGAAAGTTGAATCTTCTGTTGAAAATTAATTTTTTTCAACATTTATCATTTCAATTAAAAATTCATTTCTTCGAATGAAATGTGAACTATTTTATTGAATACTTCTTTTGTCTGTTTAGGAAAAGGAATTTTGTGCCGAAAATTTAACTATTTTATTGAAAATTTGTTTCTTTGTTGGTTGAAAATTATTCATTATTTGTAGTGAAAATGTAACTATTATTCAAGTTGAATGTTCCATAATTTTGGTAAAAAACTTATCTTTTTGGTTGAACATTCATTTTTTGATTGAAAATTTAATCATTCAATTTTCAATTGAAAATTCATCTTTCCAGTTTAAAATTCAACTATTCCAGTTAAAGATTTACAATTTTAGTTGAAAATGCATCACTTGGTTTGAAAGTGTAATTATTTTTTTGAAAGTTTGTTTTTCTTTTTTTTTTCAGTTAGTTTTTTTGTGAAATGTAATTTTTAAACTGAAAATTTAAGTTATTCTAATTAAGTATTCCATAGTTACAGTTGAAATTCATTTATTTGTTTGAAAATTAATTTTTGAACTTAAAATTTAATTATTTATGTTTTGATTGACAATTTATCTTTTCGTAAAAATTAATTTTGTTGTGGTTGAAAATTCAACTCTTTCAGTTGAAGATTAATTGTTTCAGTTGAAAATTCATCAGTTAGGTTGAAAATTGAACTATTATCTTCAAAATCCCTTTTTTTATTGTTGAAAATTATTTTTTTCAGGTAAAAGTTTAAATATTCCATTTTTTGTTAAAAATTAATATTTTTTAGTCGAAAATTTAAGTATTTGTTTCAAAGTCCGCCGAATCGCCACCCTGACTAGTAACTTGAAAATTAAAAATTTTTTATCAATCACTGCTAGAAGGGCAGGGCGGTTTCTGATTCTAGATTCTTACCTTACCGCCATTGAGACCGTTCGATAGTTGAAATGGTTCGTGTCCGTGCTAAGTTTCTAGAATGCTCTAAAATCAATATTTTTTGAATATCGATTTTTATTTCTAAATTGTGAAAAAATCGTTGTTTACGCAAAATTCGTTTCTCGTAATTGCGCAGTATAATTTGATAATTTTTACTTAGCACGGACACGAACCACTTAAGCTGTTGAACAGTTTCGCTGTAAGTAAGGTAGGAATCTGGAATTAGAAATCGCCCTGCCCTTCTATATTTTTAATATTTTTGTAGAAAATTAAACTGTCTTGTTGAAAATAAAGTTTTTGGTTCAAAATTCATATTTTCGGATTGAAAATTTAACAGTGAACAATTTGCTTGACATTTTGAAAATTTTTCTTTTTGGGTTGAATTCAACTGTTTTTGGTTTAAAATCAATATCTGTTTTGGTTATAATATCAATTATTATATTTTTCGTTGAGAATTAATATTTTTTGACTGAAAATTCAACTGCTTGATTGAAAGATAAACATCTTTTTTAATTCATCATTAAAATTGAAAATTAAACTATATTGTTGAAAATTTAATTATTTTGTTAAAAATTTAGCTCCTATTGAAAATTTTTCTTTTTGGATAGAAAATTCGTCTTTTTAGAATGTAAATTCAACTGGGTTCTAAAAATATCGTCTTTCTGGCTTGAAAATTCAACTATTTAGTTGAAAATTCATCTTTTTTAATTAAATTTAACTGTATCTGTTTTAAAATTAAAATCTGTTTTGGTTGAAATATCAATCATTATATTTTTTGTTGAGAATTAATTTTTTTTGACTGAAAATTCAACTACTTTATTTAAAAATGTAACATCTTTTGTCGAAAATTCTTTTTTCTCTTAAGATTCATAATTTTAGTTGAAAATTCCACAATTTTGTTGAAAATTTAATAATTTTGTTGAAAATTTAATTGCGTTATTGAATTCTTTTTATAGATAATTTGTCCTTTTAGGATGTAATGGCTTCTAAAAAAATCGTCTTTCTGACTTGAAAATTCAACTATTTTGTTAAAAGTCCGTATTTTTTGGTTGAATTCAACTGTTTTTGTTTTAAAATTAATATTATTGTAATATTTTTGTTAATGCAAATTTTAAGTTGATAATTAATTTTTTGTTTGTTACAAATTCAACTATTTTGTTAAAAAATCGTCTTTCTTGGTTGAAAATTCAACTGTCTTCTAAAAAATTTGCCCTTTTGGCTTAAAAAAAATTTTCTGTAGATTATTTTTTTCGAGTAAAGTGGTCCTTAGATACAAAGTAAAAAATATTTTTCGAAATCATGGATGTGCCCTATTTTGTAATAAAAATGTTCTTTATTCATTAGGGTGATTAAAAAATAATATTTTTTTTTGGTTTTCGTTGATTTTTTTATTGTTAATTATTAAAAAATTTACATTACTTTAGATAACTTTAAATGGTTTCAAAATCTAAAGTTAAGTAAAAATTAAAGCCTTGACAGAGATAATGTTGGATCAACAAAAGTATATGTTTGCTCAAAAATCTTCTGTTCTATCTCGTAATACAATATGTTACTGAACAAACTATGTCATCTTATAAGGAAAAAAAAAATTATTTTGGAATATGAACACGCATATTAGCCTAAGTTGTACCTTTTTAGTTAACTAATTTAAAAAGTCAAACTGGGATATGATTTAGATGTTCCCTATTTAATTTTTTTATATAATTTTTATAAAATGACATAGTTTGTTCAATAGCATACAGTACGAGATAGGACAGAAGTTTCTTGGGCAAACATATATTTTTGTTGATCCAACGTTATCTCTGTCAAGGCTTTAATTTTTTTTTTTTTTTTTTCTTTTAGATTTCAGAATCATTTAAAGTTAGCTAAAATAATGAAAAAAAAATTATATAATTAATAATAAAAAAATTGTCTACAGATAATAATAAAAGCTCGAATCTCTCTTGATTGAAACTATAGAAAAGGTCTCAAGTTTTTTTTTCTTAAATTTGTTACTGTTTCTGAAAAAAATTTCCACATCTACGATTTTTAATTAAAGATTTAAAAAATATAATTATTATAAATTTAATAATATTTGACTGCGGAAGATTCCAAGAAAGGCTAATAATTCTGTTTTTATTGGATAGGCTTTTAAATTGTTTGTTGAAAATATGTGTCTATTAGAAGCGCGTTATCTCCTAGGGATTAGAAAATGACCAGCTTTAAAATTTTATGGGAGGCAGTTTATGATATGCAGGTACGTAAAAAAAAGTGGTATCCATAAAAATACTCAAATGACAAAAAGAATTCTCTCTTTATTTACTTTTTTTATTAATTCAAATTAATTATTCAAAATAATCGTTGAATTTTGAAAAAAATTAATTTTTAACCAAAAGGTTGAATTTTTAACCAAAAATGATCAAATTTATACCAAAAGAGATAAAATTTTAAACCAAAAAGACGAATTCTCTGTAAACAGTTGAATTTTCAATCAAAAATTTAATTTTTGACCAAGAAGCTAATTTTCAACCAAATAGTTGAATTTTAAACTAAAAACGAGCAATTAAAACCCGAAAATGGAATAGTTCGATTTTCAGTTAAAAAATTGATTTTCAACCAAAAAACGAACCGAATTTTTAACAAAATAGTTGAATTTTCAACCAAAGAAATGGATTTTCAGCTAATGAAATAAATTTTTAGGAAACTATTTCAACTTTCATCCAAGCAGTTTCTTTTTCTACCAAAAAGACGAATGTACAACAAAATACATGAACTTTTCAACTAAAAACGATTAATTTTCAATAAAAAAAAAAGAATAGTTACAATTCCAGTTCAAAATTTTTTTATTTATCTTGAATTTAAAAAAAAATATTATTGTACTAATTCTAACGTGTACATTTATTTTTTGTTTCAGGTACGTATGCCTCATACAGCGGATTATTTTCTATTTCAAAATGAAATTCGATGATCGTATTGGTATGTAAAAGATTGGTATTTCAACTAAAAACGATTAATTTTCAATCAAAAACAGGATAGTTACAATTTCAGTAAAAAAAATCATTTTCATACGAAAAACGAATTTCCACCAAAATAGTTCAATTTTCAACTAAAGAAATGATATTTTAAATAAAATGATGGATGTTCAAACAAAAATTATATTTTAACTGAAAGCGATCAATTTTCAACCAATCATGGAATACTTGATTTTGTAGCTAAAAAATTATATTTTTGCAAAACAGAACGGATTTAAAAAAAAAATTAAATCTTCAACAAATAAAATGAATCTTTAACAAAGTATTTCAAGTAGTTAAATTTTTATTCAAAAAGATTCATTTTTTTACCAAAAAGCCGGATTTACAACAATATACTTTTCAACTATAGAAATTAATTTTCAACAAAATACATGAATTTTCAACTTAAAATGATGAATTTTAAACCAAAAATAGAACGGTTACATTTTCAGTTGAAAAAAGTTAATCTTCATTACAAAAAAAAAAAAGAATTTTACACCAAATATTTAAATTTGCAACCAAAGAAATGATATTTTAAATAAAACGATGAATCTGTACAAAAAAAAAAAAAAGAATTTAACACAAAAAGAACGAATTTTCAACAAAATACTTGAATTGAATTGAAAATACTTGAATCTTCAAACAATAAAATAAATGTTTAACAAAGCAGTTAAACTTTCAACCAAATTGTTGAATTTTCAACTAAAAAGATAAATTTTCTATGAAAAATTCAATAGTCCAATTTTTAACCAAAAACGATCAATTTTGAACAAAAAGTTGAATAGTTAATTTTTAAGTTACAAAACCATTTTCAAAAAAATAGTTAAATTTTAATTTAACCAAATAGTAGAATTTTCAATCAAAATATATGAATTCTGAACCAAAAATATAATAGCAGACTTTTAAATTAAAAAAAATTGACTGTGACGTCACATTCTGCGGGCCCCCCCCCCTCCTCCTAAATGGTCAATTTTTGATATTTTGTAATTTAAAAGAACTAAAAAAATTTAATTGACTCTTAAGAGATTTCCTCATTTTTGGGGTTTTGAATTCTAATTTCAATTATCGTAATTGTATAATATATTATTGCAAGCAGAATTATTATGTGAAGACTATTAATATTATTTATAATTTAAATTATTATTATTAGTTCGTATTATATGTATTGAAATTATTTTAATAATTTAATGTTAAAGCGTTTAAAATTGAATATTTTTTGGTTGTTTCGAATCTTGGGGAATTAACAGTTCAAAGTGGATGCTTATATGTACAAAATATATGTCATATTTGTTATAAATAATTATTCTAATATTATATTATACTTACGTTTAAAATTAATGGAACCCAGGAATACGAGGAGTAAAATTTCAGGAATAATTTTCATTTTTTCAATAGTCACAATGACAGAGATCTTACAAATGATTTTTCAAGGATTGCGTCGGATGAGTGTTTCCATAAATGTCTGATATATTTATTAACTTTTGTGACGTCAATCCAGTAACACTCTTTATTTGTTCTTTAAAATAAATAGAGTTTACGGAGAAATATTGTTCCTTTCATATATCAAAATTTTGCATAACTAAATTTATTGCCCAGAGAACTTTTATAATTATTAAACATTACAATATGTGTTATAGATTGCATATTAGACGCAGTAAAAAAGATTAACTTTCTTTGTCTTTTAAGTTTCTGTTTCATTTATAAAAATGTAAACAAAGATAAAAAATTACTACGTAATAAAAAGGCATTATGAAATTCTACCGATAAATTTTCTCTTGTTTATTGAATATACGTAACTTTATGCGAAATTAATTCTTTAAAATACTAGTACATTGTGCGCGTAACGCTCGTAATTACCATTTCTGTAGGAAAATTTTAGCGAATTAAATTCGACTATTTGAATTTGATTAGTTTCTGATGTTAGATATTGTCGATTGCTGGTTAAATAATTTTCTGGAGAAACGAGAAAAAAATCTGCCTCGGCCCGGATTTGAACCGGAAACGCCACTATTCACGAGTGGAGTGTCAACCAATTAAGCCACCGGGGCTTTAGCAGAGATTTTTTCTTGTTTCTCCAGAAAATTATTTGATTATAAAGATGCAGACCCACGTCATCCTGTGGATATAGGATAAACGAGAAACTATCTGCTGAAGCCCCGGTGGCGTCATTGGTTAACGCTTCACTCGTGAATAATGGCGTTCCCGGTTTGAATCCGGGCCGAGGCAAA
>CAKNXH010002232.1:56335-68133 GCA_932178445.1 Andricus quercusramuli | reverse complement strand
TGCATGAATTCAGAATTGCGCAATATTATTCTATGACGTCATCAGGACTGTTTTAGAAGCTTAGCACGGACAAGAACTACTACAGGTTAGAAGCTTCTCGATGTCGGTAAGGTAGGAATCCATTAGAAACCGCCTCGCTCATCTACTATGGGCAGGTCGGTTTCTAATTCTAGATTCCTACCTTACCGCCAGCGAGACCATTCGACAGCTCAAGTGGTTCGTGTCCGTGCTAAGTAGTTGAAATTCCAACCAAAAAAGATTTTCTACCAGAGGATATGAATTTTCAACCGGAAATAACAAAATTATAACAGCAAAATTAATTTGCAACCAAAAAATAACATTAACAACCAAATAGTTGAATTTTCAAGCAAAAGCAAAAGAATTTTCAACAAAATGTTAAACTTTTAACCTAATAGTTAAATTTTTAAGCTAGCATAGTTGCATTTTCAACTGGAAAAGTTAAATTTTAAACCAAAAAAGTTAATTTTCAACCAAGAAAGATGACTTTTCTACCAAAAGACAAATTTGTAATTAGTTGAATTAAACGAAAAAAAAATAATTTTCAACGAAATTTCAATCCTCAACGAAAATGATGAATTCTGAATCAATGATGATGAATTTTAAACCAAATATACCAATTTTCAACTAAAATAGATATTTTTTAATCAAAAATCAAATTTTCAGTTTCAAAGATTAATTTTCTACAAACAAAATTGAATTTTCAACTAGTTAAATCTAAACAAAGGAGGCAAATTTTCAACCAAATAGTTGAATTCTTAAACAAAAAGATGAATTTTGAACAAACAAGATTAATTTTCTAACCAAAAAGATGAATTTTCAAGAAAATACATGAATTTTCCACCAAATAGGTAATTTTTCAACGTGTTATGGATAAATTTTCAACAGCAAATGTAAATTGAAAAAAAAAAAATTTCAACAAGGATAATTTTTTCACCAAGAAGGTTCATGTTCTACCAAAAAAGATGTATTTTTAACAAAAGACATCAATTTTCAAGGGAATTGATGAATTTTGAAGCCAAAAAGACGATTTTTTACAAAACAGTTCAATTTTCAACCCGAAAATATGAATTTTCAACAGAAATTAATTTTTTAATGATTTCAAATTAATACAATAGATTTCATAAAGATTTCAAAGATTCCATAGAAATTTCATAAAGATTTCAAAAGAATACAAGAATTTCAAAGATTTCAAAAAGGGTACAGTACACCAGATTTCAAATATTTCAAAACATTTCAAAGATTTCAGAAGATTTCGAATTTTTTTAGAAGATTTCACAATTCGGTTAAAAGATTTCAAATTTGTTTAGAAGTTTTCAAAAGATTTTACAAAGATTTCAAATATTCTAGTGATTTCAAACGATTACAAAAGATTTCAGAAAAAAATCACAAATATTTCAAAGAATGAATAAGGATTTCAAAAGATTTCAACAATTTCAAAGATAAAAAGATTTCAGAACATTAAATTTCAAAGATTTTTAATAATTTCCAAATTTGTTTAGAAGATTTCAAAAGATTTCAAATATTGCAATGAGATTTAAAACGAATACAAAAGATTTTAGAAAGATTTCATAAATATTGTAAAGAATTCATAAGGATTTCAAAAGATGTCAAGAATTTCAATTATTAAAAAAAAGGTATAGTTAACCAGATTTTAAAAAATTTCAAAGATATGAAACAATTTCAAAAATGTTGTTAGAAGATTTCATACAAATTTCTTAAAGATTTCAAAAGAATACAAGAATTTCAAAGGTTTCAACAAGGGAACCGTACACCAGATTTCGAAGATTTCAAAAAATTTCAATTTCAGAAGATTTCAAAATATTTCACAAATATCTCAAAAAATTCACAAGGATTTAAAAAAATTGTAAGAATTTTGTAAAGGATTTAGTAAACCAGATTTCAAATATTTTAAGGATTTCAAAGATTTTACAAAAATTTCAAAAGATTTCACAAAGACGACTTAATTTCGCAAAAAAATTAAGAATTTGTTTATTTATGCTTCTGCTTTCTTTGGAAACTGTTGGCCCATAAAAAATGAAATGGCTCATTTTTTACATGTATAACAAAGATTATTTCATTACTTGATGCAAAAAAAGGTGACCAGAAAAACTTGATTTTTTGACCTGGAAATCCTGGAAAAGACCTTGAATTTTGTTTTTACAATCTTGGATAAAAATGTTTTTTTGTTTATCCAACATTATCTCAGCCAAGGCTTCAACTTTTCATCTTTTTTTTTTATTTCTAAATTTCTCAAATTGAAAAAAACTTTAATTTAAATTGTTTTACCTATCCGTTTTTAACTTAAAAATGTTCATTGTGCAGTTTAATATTTGTATTCGTACATTTTCCAATTTAAAAAGTTTTTCAATGCTAAGATACAATATTTTAAAATGTAGTCGTTTAAAACAATAATTTCTAATTTCTCAATTGTAAATGTGAGTATTTCGAACATGCACGATTTTTAATTCAAGATTCAAGAAATAATCATTAAACATTTAACAATGTTTGACTTATAATTTATTATCTTAAAAGGAAGCTTTAGAAAATATATGGTAACTGTTGTAAAACGGGTAAACATAATCCACTTAATGACACCCTTCCTTCAAATTCTACAACTTAATTATAATACTTTCTCAGAATTATTAATTTTTTTTCTTTCAATTTGCAGAGCCGGTAATATTTTAAAATAAAAAATTTGTCCTGTATGCCTTGGAGTCGAATTTTTAAAAATTTAGAGCTTCTAACAAGAAGTAAAAATTGTTCAATTTTTCATGTTACATAAATTGAAAGATTTAAAAAATTATTATTAATAATACTCTTAATATTATTTATAATTAAAATGATTGTAATATTGCTGAATTTAATATTAAAGCGTTTAAAATGTTATAATATTGTTTAAATTCTCTTTTGTGAGAATACATATGTCCTATTTGTTATAAATATTAACTATAATATTTTATTGCACTCACGTTTAAAATTAATGAAACCCACGAATATGAAGAGTAGAATTCCAGAAATAATCTTCATTTTTTTTTTTTTAATATTCACAATGACAGAGAAGCGTAAACTGGTTTAAAAAAATGTTGATATGAAGATTGTGTCCATAAATGACTGCTATACGCTAATTGTAGTCATAAAAGTTCACTTTTATAACTTTTATTACTTTAATCAAATATGACGGTTTATTTGTTTCTTGAAATAATCAGAGTAGAAGGAGAAAGCTTGTTCTCAGATCTCAAAATTTTCCATATTTTCTAGATTTATTAGCCACATTAACTTTTATAATTATTAAACATTGTCATTTGTTTTAAATTGCATTTCAGGGGCAATACAAGAATTAGATTATTTTATTTATCCCTCAAGTTTCTGTCTTCTTTATAAAAATTCCAGCAAAGATAAAAATTAGGCCGAAAACATTTATTTAAATATTTAAAGAAATAAGAATGGCGCCTGGATAAAAAAATCAAATTTTACAGGAAAACAATTTTTTTTCAACTATTTTGTTAGAAATTTGATCTTTTTTGTTTAAAAATGCAAAAGTTTTGTTAATTTATCTGTTGTTAAGGATTCAACTATTTGGCTAAACATTTTTTTTTTCAGTTCAACTGTTTCTTAGTTAAATTAAAACGTTTCTTGGTAGAAATCAACTGCTTTTGATTCAAAAACGAATCTTCTTTTTGTTGAAATATCAACTTTTACATTTTTCGTTGATAAGTCATCTTTTTTTGGTTAAAAATTCAATTAATTGGTTAAAAGTTGAATTTTTCTGTTAAAAATTTATTGTTTGTTGTTGAAGATTCATCATTTTGTTGAAAATTGATTTTTTGTTGGTTGAGAATCAAATGTTTTAATTGAAAAATTTTCTAAAAAGTCTTACTTCTTGGTTAAAATTCGAACTGTTTTGCTCAATTTTTTTAAAGATTCACCTCTCTGATTGCAAATTTGAATATATTATTGAAAATGCTTTTTTTGTTTGAAAACTATTTTTTTATCTGAAAATTTAAAATTTTCATTTTTAGTTTAAAATTTATCTTTTATTCAAAATTCAACTATTTCATTGAAAATGCACGTATTTTGTTGAGAATTTGTCTTTATTGGTTGAATTCTGCTGGTTCTAATTTTAAATTCAAATTTTTTGTTTGGTTTTCAATACAATTTTTTGGTTGAAAATTCAATTTTTCTGCAGAAATTTTGCCTTTTTGGTTTGAAAATTTATCTTTTCTAATAAAAATTTCATCTTTTTGGTGATAAATCCAACTGTTGTTGAAATTTTATTTTTCTTGGTATAAAGTTAATCTCCTTGGTTGAAAATGAATCGGTTTGTTAGAAAATTCAACTATTTTGGTAGAAACTTCAACTATTTGATTGAAAATTTAACTATTTTGTTGAAAATGCTCTTTTTGGTTGAGAATTAATTTTCTTATCTGAAAATTTCCATTTTTAGTTATAAGTAGAAATTTTATCCTTTATTAGTTGAAAATTCAACTATTTTGTTGGAAATTCATGTATTATTCTTTGAAAATTGTTTTATTGGTTGAAAATTAATCTCGGCTAAAATTTCATCTTTTTTGGTGGAAAATTAAACCATTTAATTGAAAAATTAATTGTTTGCAAATTCGACTATTTTGTTAAATTCATCCTTTTAGGTAGAAAAGTAACTTTTTCTGGTTTAAAATTTATGTTTTTTGGGTGAAAAGTCATCTTTCTTGATTGAAAATTAACTTTATTGTTAAAATTCATATTTTCGGGTTTAAAAGTCGATTTTTGTCTAGAAATTTTGAATTTTCAGCGTGCGCAAAATTAATCTTTTCTGTAAAAAATTATTTTTTTTTTAATTGAAAATTCAACTATTCTGTTCAATCTAAAACTCAACTATTTTGGTAGAAAATTCAACTATTTGATTGAAAATTCAATTGTTTTGTTGAAAATGCTTTTTTGTTAGATAATCAACTTTCTTATCTGAAAATTTAACATTTCTGTTTTTGGTTAGAATTTGTAAATTTATCCTTTATTAGTTGAAAATTCGTTTATTTTTTTTTGGAAAATTATATTTTTGGTAGAAAATTAATCTTGGCTAAAAATTCATCTTTGTTGGTCGAAAATGAAACCATTCAATTGAAAATGTAATTGTTTGCAAATTGGTTTATGTTGTTAAATTCATATTTTTGAAAACAAATTGAAAATTCAACTATTTTGTTCGACCTGTAACATTTTAATATCTTTTATGCCAAATCACCATATTTCCCCCGTTTGGTGAGCATTTTAGGCTCTGAAATCTGTTGGGCTTACTGAAAATATTTTTTCTACCCTCACCGAAATTCGGGGAACCCAGACAGGGCCTGCTAGAGATGGGAAACGAGGCAAATAAAAAATTTAATTATTATTAATATTGATATTTCTATAACATGAAGCCAAATCCCTTTCGGGGTAAGCGTGACTCACACTGAAAACACTTGCTCCGACCCAGGTTGCTGATCAATCTCTCTAGCAATCACCCCAGGCGAAGAGCTTCACAAAGTCATTTGTCACATCACAGATACATGCACCAAGTAAAGCTCTCCACGCGGGCCCATTAGTATCGAAGTTCCTTCGTTTCAGGCATCTTCATTCATCAAGCATTCATTCTTCACGAGTCATATACGATCTTCACTGAATTTCAATGGCCAAGAAAATTTATTATGCAAATAAAGTCAAGGTTTATAAAAATATCGCGAGGAAACATGCTGGATTCGCAGGTTGTTCAGAAAACGTACATTGGAAGAACGTGAAATAAATCATCGGCCCCGGACCGCGTCCGGGGTAAATATGTACCGTGTTCTCGCTACACTCGGGGCTATAAAGTAACTAGTCTTTTCACACGTCCCCGGACACGCGCCCTCGGTTTTTACACCCGGATGATGTCGAGATGAGGCGTTGGAAATATTTCAAACTTTGCACTCGGCGTTATTTGAGAGCGAATAGGAAGTAAAATGCGAGAGAAAATTCAATTTGCAATTCTCGCGTGACCTGGATCATCTCGAGGGAAATGACATTACTTCAATGCTACCTTCAATTTTTACTTATTTGCACCTTTTGAACTTTTATTTATTACCGATACCACGCTGAAAACACCAGTTCTCCTAAGATCACTGAAGTTAAGCAGCGTTGGGCGCGGTTGGTTTTTTGATGGGTGACCGTTCGGGAATACTGCGTGCTGTTGGCCCGTCGTGGGTGTGGTGAGCCCACACTAGTAGTACTGGTAATAAATAATCCACCTAGAAACACTACCCGAATCGGGTAGGGATGAATTTTCAATACAAAAAATAATTTTTCATCAAACAGTTGCATTAATAACTAAATAGTTGAAGCTTTTAACCAAATACTTAAATTTTCAAAACAAACAGACGCATTTTTTGAAGACAGTTGATTTTTCAGCAAAAAAGTTCAGTTTCAAGCAAGAAAGATGAATTCTCAACCAGTTGAATAAAATAAAAAATTAACTTTTTCAAAACAAAATAGTTGAATCTTTAAATAGATGCGATTTTAATTGGGAAAGATAAATTTATAACCAAATAGTTGAATTTTCAACTTATTAAACATAACTCTCCAGTCAAAAATGGAATAGTTAAGTTTTAAGATAAAAACTTAATTTTTAATAATAAAAAAACGAATTTTCAACAAACAAGTTAAATTTTCAACCAAAGAGGTGAATCTAAAAAAACGAATTTTTCCAAGGTTGTTCAACTTTCTACCATGTATTAGAATTTTCAAACAAAAAAGATGCATTTTTAACTTAAAAGTCAAATTTTCAACTTGAAAATATGATTTTTCAACAAAAAAGTTAATTTTCAACCAAAAAGTTTAATTTTCTACCAGTTTGTTGTCCGAAAATATGATTTTTCTACAAGAAAGTTAATTGTCTACCAATTTGTTAAATTTTCATAAAAGAGGTTTAATTGTTAACCAAATCGTTAACTTTTCATTCAAATAGTTTAATTTTCTATCATATTGTTGAGTTTTTGATTTGTAATAAAAATACCAATTCTCAAACAAAAATGGAATAGTTAAGTTTTTAGATAAAAAATTAATTTTCAACAAACAAGTTAAATTTTCAACCAAAGAGGCGAATCTAAAAAAAAGGAACTTTTGCTAAAGTTGTTCAACTTTCAACCATTTAGTAAAATTTTCAACCAAGAAAGGTGCATTTTCAAACAAATAGTCAAATTTTCAACCCGAAGATATAATTTTTCAACAAAAAAGTTAATTTTCTACCAAATAGTTAAATTTTCATAAAAATAGTTCAAGTTTTAACCAAATAGTTGAATTTACAACCAAAAATATGAATTTCACACCAATTTCTTGAGTTTTCAAGCCAAAAAGACGATTTTTCTACAAAGCAGTTGAATTTTCTGTCCAAAAATATGATTTTTCAACAAAAAATTAAATTTTCTACCAATTTGTTAAATTTTTATAAAAGAGGTTTAATTGTTGACCAAATAGTTGAATTTTCAATCAAATAGTTTAATTTTCTATCAAATTGTTGTGTTTTTGACCAAAAAAGACTAATTTTCAACAAAATATATGAAATTTCAACCAGATAAGATCGATTTTTAATAAAAGTATCAATTTTCAAAAAAAAATGGAATAGTTATATTAGTAATTAAAACGAATGTTCAATATAAGAGTTTAATCCAAAAGATGATTTTTTACCGGAAGATTTTTTTAAAAAATGGAATAGTTTACCAAAAAGTTGAAGTTTCAACTAAAAAAATGAATCTAAAAAAAAAAGAATTTTCAATAAAAGAGTTTAATTCGAAAGATGATTTTGTACCCGGGAGAATCATTTTTTTTTAATTTAATAATTTAATTTTCATCCGACGGGGCGATTCATAACAAAAAATATGTTTATAAGAAACTAGTTCAACTTTGAACCAAGTAGTTGAATTTTCAACTAAAAAAGATAAACTTCGAGACAAATAGTTCATTTTTTAACCAAAAAGATGAATTTTCCAGCAAGAAGGTTAATTTTCTACAAAAAATGCTATATTTCATGAAATTACATTTAATTTTCAACAAACTCATGACTTATATAAGAAATAATAATGAATCCACGCGCATGCGCATATAATCAGTCGTACGCTGTTCTGTTGTACCGTACGGTAATGATGCGAGAAAAATGTTAAAGTTTAACCTTTTTTAATGTTTATAAAAAAATAACAAATTTTAATTATAAGAAGTCACCTACTTATGGAAGAAAACACTGCCAAGCAAGTAACGGAATGGTTTTTATAATTTTTTTTCAACCCTAAAATAGTTTTTAACGCACGTACGGGAATGACGTTTTTGTTGTCAAGATGCACTTTTCAGTTTTAATATTGGATTCACAAAAAAGAGAGTTAATATTTTAAGCTCAATTTTATAAAATCTTGTATGAAACGATATGCCTAATATTTTTGTTTTTATTACTCAACTGTAACTGCAATCTTTTACTAGAAAAAAAGACGTACGGTAATGACGTCTGAAATGGCAAACATTGAGGGACAGACTTCAAGGCTTTTACAATATTATTTATTTGACTTAAAAAATGTGCATACATTAAATTTATGTTCATGTGAAGTTTAAAAACTTGATACGTTAAGCGTTTTTCAGGTTACTGTCTAAAAAATAGGAGAAAATCAGTTTATCCTTGTGCAAAGTGAGGTTGGGACGCCGTACGGTAATGACGTTTCGAGTCTTCTTATATTAAATTGAAGTTAATAGGAACAGAAATGAAAAAAAAGAACTTCAAGTTTGTTTTCAATTTGACAATTACCTATATGATTTTCATTACAAAAGACTTGGTTTAGCTTTATTTGTAAAAAATTAATTAAATAAACATTCTTTGCAACTTTCACTACTTTTTTGAGAGTCATAAATCAGTGCCAGGTCTGACATAAGAATCAGTCGCCAAGATCGATAATCCAACTTTATCAATACCTAAAATCAGCACCTATAACTAATCTAAGCTTACCTAACAAATAACATAGCATAACATAAACCAACGACACGACACGTAAATTGAGATTGCGATAAATCTGCATTTGTAAACTTATTTGTGCGAATTGAGCCGATTTGTTGTTTCTTTTTGGAATGAATTGCGGAACAGCCTGTGCGTGCAGACTGCAGGCAAGCACAGAACGCAGAGAATACATATCAACCGGTAAAGTGGGTTATTGGACTTTTATAGTACAAGCGGCGTATAAGCGCGGCTAGCCGAAGTTATTTGCGTCCCGGCTTGCTGAGTTTGCGATCTATTATGTATCAGCCTATGGTGTACTCTATATCACCCCCGGCCCGGCCGGACAATGATAGATCAATGCGACACGCTCGGATTAATGGGATACGCATACAGTCTACACATGTATGTCGTTATCGCTCGCTCGTATTTTCCCAACCCGCTTCCTGCTATCGTCTGTTCTCCTGTGTTGGATATCGTGTCCAACTCCTAGCCCTGCCTATCTCAACCCTCCCATATAAACCCACCCCCCAGCTCAACAATCCACGATTCCAACCCCCTCAGCATTGTTGCCGACTTGGTCTTTATCTGGTTTAGATTTTTTTCAGACCTGGCACCTGCTGCATTAAAAAAAATGAGTACGTCCTAAATTTCGTCCAGAGAGATTTATTTGTTAACGTTAGAGTGGCCCAGGCCTTTGCGTAAGAAACTGGGGGTTCATTAAAGTTGCGGCTTAAATAAGAGATGGTATCTTTTAGAACTTGAACTTCAGTAGAAATCCCTGGAGACCCAGAAGGGTTCCTTTGGAGACCCAAAAGGGTTCCGAGACCCAAAAGGGTTCTTTTGGAGACACTTGGATAGAACAACAGTGAGGCGCATTCACAAACGAACAGCAGTGTTGCCTACTTGGTCTTTATCTGGTTCAAACTTTTTTGAGATTTGACACCTGCTTCATCTTCTGAAAAAAAATAGTTCGTCCTAAATTGCGATTCAAATGAGATTTATGTATAATCATTAGAGTAGTCCAGGCCTTCACGTAAGAAACTGGGGGTTCACTAAAGCTGCGGCTTGAATAAAAGTTGGTATCTTTTAGAACTTGAACTTCAGTAGAAACCTCTAAAGACCCAAAAGAGTTCCTTTGGAGACCCAAAGGGTTCCTTTGGAGACCCAAACGGGTTCCTTTGGAGACCCAAAAGCGTTTGGAGGCCCAAAAGGGTTCTTTCGGAGACACTTGGATAGAACAAAAGTAAGGCGCATCCACAAACGAACAGCAGTGTTGCCCACTTAGTCTTCATCTGGTTCAAACTTTTTTGAGATCTGACAACTGCTGCATCTTTTGGAAAAAATTAGTACATCTTAAATTGCGAACCAAATGTGATTTATTTATAAACATTAGAGTGGTCCAGGCCTTCACAGAAGAAACTGGGGTTCACAAAAGTTTGCAGCTTAAATGAAAGATGGTGTCTGTTAGAACTTGAACTCCAGTAGAAACCTCTAAAGACCCAAAAGAGTTCTTTTGGAGACCCGAAAGAGTTCTTTTGGAGACCCGAAAGAGTTCCATTGAAGACCTAAAAGGGTTCCTTTGGAGACAAAAGAGGGTTCCTTTGGAGACCCAAAAGGGTTCTTATGGAGACACTTGGATAGAACAACTTGAAGGCGTATTCATAAACCAACAGCATTGTTGCCTGCTTGGTCTTTATCTGGTTCAAACTTTTTTTAAACCTGACAACTGCTGCTTCTCTTGAAAAAAATTAGTACGTCCTAAATTGCGATCGAAATGAGATTTATGAATAACAGTAGAGTTTACTGTCCTTCACGTAAGAAACTGGGGGTTCACTAAAATTGCGGCTTGAATAAAAGTTGGTATCTTTTAGAACTTGAACTGCAGTAGAAACCTCTAAAGACCCAAAAGAGTTCCTTTGAAGACCCAAAAGAGTTCCTTCGGAGACCCAAAAGGGTTACTTTGGAGATCCAAAAGGGTTCCTTTGGAGACCCAAAAGGGTTCTTTTGGAGACCCAAAAAGGTTCCTTTGGAGACCCAAAAGGGTTCCTTGGGAGACCCAAAAGGGTTCTTTTGGAGACACTTGAATAGAACAACAGTAAGGCGCATTCACAAACGAACAGCAGTGTTGCCCACTTAGTCTTCATCTGGTTCAATCTTTTTTGAGACCTGAAACCTGCTGCATCTTTTGAAAAAAATTAGTACGTCCTAAATTGCGATCCAAATGAGATTTATGTATAATCATTAGAGTAGTCCAGGCCTTCACGTAAGAAACTGGGGGTTCACTAAAGCTGCGGCTTGAATAAAAGTTGGTATCTTTTAGAACTTCAACTTCAGTAGAAACCTTTAAAGACCCAAAAGAGTTTCTTTGGAGACCCAAAAGATTTCCATTGAAGACCCAAAAGGGTTTCTTTGGATACCCAAAAGGGTTCCTTAGGAGACCCAAAAGGGTTCCATTGAAGGCCCAAAAGGGTTCTTTGGAGACCCAAAAGGCTTTCTGTGGAGACCCAAAAGGGTTGCTTTGGAGACCCAAAAGGGTTCCTTCGGAGACTCAAAAGGGTTCCATTGAAGACCCAAAAGGGTTCCATTGAAGACCCAAAAGGATTCCATTGAAGACCCAAAAGGGTTACTTTGGAGACCCAAAAGGGTTCCTTTGGAGACCCAAATAGGGTTACTTTGGAGACCCAAAAGGGTTCTTTTGGAGACCCAAATAGGGTTCCTTTGGAGACCAAAAAGGGATCCTTTGAAGACCCAAAAGGGTTCCTTTGGAGACCCAAATAGGGTTCCTTTGGAGACCCAAATA
>CAKNXH010002232.1:29874-40209 GCA_932178445.1 Andricus quercusramuli | reverse complement strand
TTGAATGCTCTTGATGAGAAAAAATTGTTAACTTGAATGCTTCCATTTGAAAAATTATGAACTTGAATGCTTCCAGCTGGAAAATATTTAAAATGAAATGCTTCCAGCTGGAAAATATTCATACTTGAATTCTTCAAAGGTCAAATACTCAAACTTGAATGTTTACTAAGGAGACAATTCTAAACTTGAATACTTCCAACTAAAAAATCCTAAACTTGAATGTTCTTAATGAGAAAAAATTCTGAACTTGAATGCTTCCATGGCAACAATGATAAACTTGAATGCTTCCAGCTGGAATTTATTCAAACTTGAATGCTTCCTCTTCAGAAAATACTAAACTTAAATGCTTCCAGTTGAAAAATATTTAAAATGAAATGCTTTCAGCTGGGAAATATTCAACCTTGAATGCTTCAAAAGGGTAACTACCCAAACATGAATGCTTTCTAGTGAGAAAATTCTAAACTTGAATGATTTTAATCAGAAAAATTTCTCAAGTTGAAATGCTGCCATTGGAAAAATAATAAACTTGAAAGCATGCAATGGAAATAATCCTGAACTTGAAGGATTTCACTGAAAAAATTATAAACGTGAATTCTTCGATTTGGAAAATATTAAAACTTGAATGCTTCAAAAGGGTAAATACCCAAACTTGAATGCTCAATAATGAGACAATCTGAAACTTGAATGCTTCCAACTGGAAAGTTCCAAACTTGAATGCTTCCTACTAGAAAATTCCAAACTTGAATGCTTCCCACTGGAAAATTCTAAACTTGAATGCTTCCAACTGGAAAATCCTAAACTTGAATGCTTTTAATGAGAAAAAATTATAAACGTGAATGCTTCCATTTGGAATATATTCAAACTTGATTGCTTCAAAAGGGTAAATACTCAAACTTGAATGTTTAATAATAAGATAATCCCAAACTTGAAGGCTTCCAATTGGAAAAACCTAATCTTGAGTGCTTACAACTGGAAAATTCTTAATTTAAATGCTTCCAACTGGAAAATCCTAAACTTGAATGCTCTTAATGAGAAAAAATTATAAACGTGAATGCTTCTATTTGGAAAATATTAACTCTTGAATGCTTCAAAAGGGCAAATACTCAAACTTGAATGCTTAATAATGAGACAATCCTAAACTTGAATGCTTCTAGCTGGAACATCCTAATCTTGAATGTTTCCAGCTGGCAAATTCTAATCTTCAATGCTTCCATCTGAAAAATTTTAAACTTCAATGCTTCCAACTGGAAAATTCTAAACTTAAATGCTTACAGCTGGAAATTCCTATCTTGAATGCTTCCAACTGGAAAATTCTAAACTTGAATGCTTCCATCTGGAAAATCCTAAACTTGAATGCTCCTAATGAGAACAGAATTCTAAACTTGGAAGCTTCCAGCTGGAAAATATTAAAAATTAATTGCTTCCAGCTGAAAAATATTCAAACTTTCCTTTTCTGACACACACTCGACTTTGATACTTACCAAAATCCTAACATATTTTTATTTGTTGTTACAGGTAAGTGTGCTGATATTCCAGGCTCTGTGGATCCCTACTCGAAATTCAGTAAGGAATACGAAAATTAATTAAATTCTATCTAAGCTTCTTTCTCATCTTTTTTTCTCTTTTAAATTTTGTTTATTTTTGCGACTCTCAGAAGGGTAGACGTCCGTCCGCACTGAGGTACTTATTAAGATCGTCCTGTTGCGTCTCATAAATTATATTCTCTGGCCAACTCGCATTGCGGTAACACGATTCACTCTCGGAGTTAGTTTCGCTAAAGTCAGGGTACAGTGTCTTGCTCTGTCCTTTATCGCTGCTTTCCTCCCCCGCAATAATATACAATGAAATGTTTGTCATCCCACGCAAAACTTTTGCCGCCCGGTACACATGTCTGTATTCTTGCCATTTTCTCCGTCAGATCGGCAAAGCTATCTTTGTTCTCTTTCTTGGCTTTCACGGGAATGGCACGAGAAAGCTTCAACTGATCAGAAAATGTTCGGAAAAGTCGGGGGAAAAAGATGTATTGGGATTTTTATTATTACTTTTTTGGTTTAGAGGAAAATAATATTAAATTGCGAAAACTTTTTGAGAAATACGTCAATCGATTTGGATAAAGTTCACACTTGAGTCCGTCCAATTGGAGAAATGTAAAATTTGAATGCGTTCAAGTCTAAAAATTTTTAACTTGACTGTTTGGGAAAATCCAAAAGTTCACTTCTTCCAACTGGAAAAGTCTTAGATTCTAATATTGTATTTGAATGCTTTAAACTGGGTTAATCCTAAACGTGACTTGTTCAAACTGGGAAAATCTTGGATTCCAATGCTTCAAATTGGAATAATCTTAAATTGCACTGCTGGAAAAATGTTCAATTCCACTGCTTCCAATTGGAAAAATCTTGAAATACACTGCTTCTACTTTGAAAAAATCTAAATATTGTGGCTGCTTCCAACTGGGAAAATCTCAAACTTGACTTCTCCCAACTGGAAAATCTTAGATTCCAATGCTTTAAATTGAAAAAATCTTAAATTGCACTTCTGAAAAAATGTTCAGTTTCACTGCTTCCAATCGGAAAAATCTTGAAATGCACTGCTTCCAATTTGAAAAAATCTTAAAAGTGGCTGCTTCTAAGATTCGTAGTTTAGCACACAATTGATACCCGGAAAATCTCTTTCAAATTGGATAAAAAATCGTAGACTTGAATGCCTCCAACTGGGAAAATCACGAACTTGACTTGTTCCAACTTGGAAAATCTTAAATTACAATGCTTCAAATTGGGAAAATCTTAAATTACAATGCTTCAAATTGGGAAAATCTTCAATTGCATTGCTTCAAATTGGAAAAATATTCAATTCTACTACTTCCAATTGGAAACATCTTGAAATACACTGCTTCCAATTGGGAAATTTCTTTATTGAGGATGCTTCCAATCAGATAATGTTATAGTTGAATGCTTCCAACTGGGAAAATTCCAAAGTTGTCTTCTTCCAACTGGGAATATCTTGAAATACACTGCTTCTAATTTGGATTTTTTAAAATTAAGGATGCTTCCAATCAGAAAATCTTACAGTTGAATGCTTCCAACTGGGAAAATCTCAAATTCCAATGCTTCAAATTGGAAAAATCTCAAATTGCACTGCTGGAAAAATGTTCACTTTCACTCCTTCCAATTGGAAAATTTTGAAATGCATTCTTTCCAATTTGAAAAAATTTTGAATGTGGCTGCTTCCAAGATTTGTAATTTTGCACACGATCGAAACCCGAAAAATCTCTTTTGAATTTAATTAGAAAATCGTAGACTTTAATGCTTCCAACTGGGAAAATCACAAACTTGACTTGTTCCAACTTGGAAAATCTTAAATTACAAGGCTTCAAATTGGGAAAAGCTTCAATTGCATTGCTTCAAATGGGAAACATTCAATTCTACTGCTTCCAATTGGAAAAATCTTGAAGTACACTGCTTCCAATTTGGATTTTTTTAAATTGAGGATGCTTCCAATCAGAAAATCTTACAGTTGAATGCTTCCTATTGGGAAAATCCCAAAGTTGACTTTTTCCAACTGGGAAAATCTTAGATTCCAATGCTTCGAATTGGAAAAATCTTAAATCACACTGCTAGAAAAATGTTCAGTTTCACTGCTTCCAATTGTAAAAATCTTGAAATGGACTGCTTCCAATTTGAAAAAATCATAAAGGCGGCTTCCAAGATCCGTGCACACGATCGAAACCCGAAAATTCTCTTTTAAATTTAATTTGAAAATCTTAGACTTGGATAATTCCGACTAGGAAAATCACAAACTTGATTCCTTCCAACTGGAAAAATCTTAAATTACAATGCTTCAAATTGAGAAAATCTTAAATTGCATTGCTTCAAATTAGAAAAATATTCCAATCTACTGCTTCCAATTGGAAAAATCTGAAACAGTACTGCTTCAAATGTTGACAAATCTTAAATATGATTGCTTCTAATTATAAAGTCCTAAACTTTAAAGCTCCCAACTGGAAAAGTCCTACATTTGATTGCTTCCAACTAAAAAGTGTTAAATAACACATTTTACTGTTTCTAAGTAGGAAATCATGAATTTGACTGCTTCCAAATAGGATAATTTTAAGCTTTAATGCTTCAAACGGGGAAAATCTTAAATGTGACTGCTTCCAACTGGTAAAATCCCAAATTTGACTGCTTTCAACTGGGAAAATGTTAAATTTCCCAGCTTCCAACTGGAATTTTTATTTAACTTGACTGATGCTTCTAACTGGGAAAATCTTAAACTTGAATGCTTCCAACTGGGAAAATCGTATGCTAGAATGCTTTTATCTGGCGAAGTTTTAAGCTTGAATGATTCCGACTGGAAAAATCATAATTTTGACTGATTCCAACTGGAAAATTCTTGAATTTGACTGCTTCAAATAGCAAAATCTTAAACTTGAATGCTTCAAGCTGGGAACGTCTTGAACTATAATGTTTTCCTCTGAGCAAATTTTAAGCTTGAATGCTTCCAAATAGAAAAATCTCAAATTTGACTTCTCCCAACTGGAAAAAATCTTATCTTAATCTCTAATGGCTTCTAACTGCGAAAATTCCAAACATGACTGCTTCTGAGAAATAATCAACTTTTTGCTTCCAATTAAGAAAAATCTCAAATCTGACGGCTTTCAACTGGAAATATCTTGAACTTTAATGCTTCCAATTGAGAAAATTTTCAGTTTTAATCTTTCCAAACATAACTGCTTCTAACTGAAAAATCATTATTTTTTTTCTTCCAATTGGAAAAATCTTTAATTTCACTGTTTCCAGTTAGAAAAATCTCAAAGTGGACTGTTTCCAAATGGAATTACATTAATCTCTAATGCTTCCAACTGGAAACATTTTATCTTGAATGCTTCCACCTATAAAATGTCCTAACTTTAATGCCCCCAGCTGGAAAATGTCAAAAATTTATTCTTTCCAGCTGTAGAACATGATAAAATCTTGTTTGCTTCCAGTGCGAATAAAAAAAATCGTTGAAACAAGTTTTATTTCAATTCAATCTAAGATTTTGCTCCCTTTCCTTCCAACCCTCCTAAAAAAATGTTGAATCCTCTTTCCAACCTGTTAGAGTGTCAGCATAGGATCAAGGGTCGGAACTAGTTGTGGGAAAGTTACGTTTTCGCGGAAGTGCATTTACACCAGTTTACATGAGTAAACAGGGGAACATCGGGTCGAAAGGGAAGTTTACTCCCGGCGTTTCAAATCCGGGAAACTACTTGAAATTCTCCATCAGTCCATGTTTCTCTGGATCCTTTTCTCATCCGTGGTTCCTCCTGGACTCAATTCCTGGAAATGCATGCAAGACGAATTGAAATGCATGTGGGGACGCGCGTGGGCGTTTGAGTCTACTCAAATATAACCGCGATAGAGCGATGTGACTCGTTCCACGGCGTCGAGCGGCGTCGCGACGGCGCAAGATTCGCCCTGTTTGACTTTCATGCTTAAATCAAATTACGAATCGCAAATCTCGATTCCTAGTATTTTCTGCTTACGTCTGCAAATTTAGGGAAAACATCAAGAAGGGAAGTTAAATTTGATAAAAGCAATTTGAAGGCTACAGAAAGAGGGGATTTTTATTTTTAATGTCAAGAGATCGCAGTCTGTCCACCTTTTTTTTACCTGGTACCCTTTTTTCGACCCAATTTGCCCCTTTTCCTTTTTCAAGAATCATCGTCGTCAATAGAAATTTAAGACATTGGATAACATTATCCGGTTCTGGATCATGAAGCCTACCTTACCGACTTGGCGAATATTTTACGGCTGAAATGGTTCGTGTCCGTGCTAAGTTTTTAGAATGCTTCGAAAGTTCCCGATTACGCCACTAAATGATGTTGAGCAATTTCTAGGGAAGAATTTGCGTAAACAACTACAGGTTTATTTATTGGAATTAAAAGTTTCGCGTAACCACATTCTAGAAACTTAGCACGGACACGAACCACTTCAGCTGTAAAGTGCTCGCGAGGTCGGTAAGGTAGGTTTCATGGTCGATATATTAAATGCAATTTGAAACGCTTTAAATTCCTAAGAGATTTTAAGTAAAATTATTCAATTTTCACCAAAAAAGATGAACTTTTAACCAAGAAGTTTAATTTTTTACGAAAAAAGACGAATTTTCAAACAAAAAAGATGAATTCTCAACAAAAAGTGTAATAGACGCTATTTATTCCTAAGAATATTGTTTTTTAAATCAAAAACAGTTGTCTTCATCCAAAAAAGACGAATTTTCAACAGAACAGTTGATTTTTCAGTCAAGAAAGAAAAAAAAAGTCAATTAAATTGTTGAATTTTCTACAAAACAGTTGAATTTTCAACCGAAAAGGATGATTTTTTTTAACAAAATAGTACTTACGTCTTCAACCAAAAATATAAATTTTCAAATGAAATGATGAATCGTCAATCAAAAGTGAAATAGTTGATATTTTAAATTAAAAGCAGTTGAATTTATACAAAAAGGACGAACTTTAAATAAAATAGTTTAATCTTCATCAAAAACATAATAAAATAGTTTATTTTTAACCAAAAACCATTTTCAGTCAGGATAATATAAAATTTTTACCAAATTTTTTAGTTTTGGAACCAAAAAGACAAGAAGATTATGAATTTGCAACAAAAAAGTTACAATTATCTAAAAAAATTATCTCTTCCAAATCCGAATTGTAATTCTTAGGACCAAAAATTATCTTATGTTCCAATTCATTCAAAGCAAGTCACTTAAAGAACTTAATTTTTTAAGCAAACAAAAAAAGAATTTTCAAGTAAAATTTGAATCTTCAACCAAAAAATGAACTTTTAAGAAAGCAGTTCAACTTGTTACTAAGCAGTTAATTTTTTCACCTGAAAGGATGAATTTTCAACATAGTACTTGACTAGTCAACCAAAACAGATTAATTTTCAAAGAAACAGTTGTATTTTTAACCAAAAAAATTGATATTCTACCAAATTTTTTAATTTTCGAGCCGAAAATTTCAATTTTCAGTCAAAACTGATTAATTTTTAACCATGCAGTTGCATTTTTAACCAAAAAATTGATATTCTACGAAAATAGAATCGTCTACAAAATACATAAATTTTCAACCAAGTAGTTAAATTTATTACAGAATTGTTAAATTTGCAAGCCGAAAATACTCATTTTTAACAAAATACATGAATTTTAAACTAAAAGTGATACATTTTTACTAAAAATAGAATAGTTACGTTTTCAGTTATAAGAATTAGTCTCCACAGAAAAATCGAATTTCTCTGAAAATAATTCAATTTTAAACCAAATAATAAAATTTCGATTAAGAACGATGAATTCTTCACCAAAAATTTCATAGTAGACTCTTTAACCGATGAGGTTAAACTACCAAGAAGCTTGCGATAAATAAATAGGAATTTTGATAACGACTAATGAATAACATTCTAAATAAACATTCAAGTTTATTTTTAATATTTAAAAAATGTTAGGCTAGAAAAGTAGAAATTTTGCTCGAAGAAAATACTTTTTTCCATTGCACATTTTTTTATTTCGGGCTCTAAACTTTTAAATGCAGACTATACATAAGGTCCATACTTGAAAAAATTATGACCCTACTTTGTCACTATTTTTTACAAAGAAAAATTATTTTAAATAGTTTTTTTTTTCTGAAAAAAGATCTTCTCCTTTCGCTCTGCTAAAATTCTGTGGTTAGATTCCCAGCGGAGCGAAAGAAGATCTTTTTTCGGAAAAAAATTATTTATAATAATCTGTCTCATAGTTGATCCGAGTCCTGAAATTGTCATCTTATGTCGAAGGACCTCGACGGCACGGTTTCGTTTCATAACTTACGATTTACAGTTAATCCTCTCTAGCGTGACCTAATTAATCCGAATAATTAATTAAACCGAGATATCGACTATCGTTTATTTTCGTCGTTTAAAATGGTTGGCCAATAACGAGTCATGATTGGCAGTGTTACTGTGTATCGTGCACCAACTCGATGTTGATGTCGATGTGCGGGAAAGTACAGTTATCCCATTATTGCACTAGGGCTTTATGGCTTCGATTCCGGCCATTCGTTTTCTAACAATAAATATCGAACATGTCGCTATTATTTAACCGCTGGGAATCTTAGAGCCTCGGGTGTGTCAACATTGTTCTCCAGGACCGAGACAGGTACGATCGTTAAAGTATCGTATACACGATTTTGTCTCGCTCAACATTCTCCGGCGCATTGTGGCAGTCTCATTATCTAGTTCAATGCGGCGCAGCGACGTTGAAGCTTCTCGCAATTAAGACCCTCTCTGATGTTCGGAAAAGTGGTTAATATTTTCGTCTTTTGAGGAAAACTGCGACTGATGTGTTTCCAATTGGAAAATATTATCTTGATTGCTTCCAACTATAAAATAATTTGAATATTCCAAATTGGATGCTTCCAGCTGGAGAATATGGAAATTATAGACATGTCAGAGAATTCTGTAAAATCGGGGAATTTAAAACTGGTGTGGAAAAGTCGGTGAATGTCAATCCTGATGTTCGGGAAGATGGTTAACATTTTCCTCTTCTATAGGAAAACTGCGACTGATGTGCTTCCAATTGGAAAATATGATCTTAATTGCTTCCAACTAGAAAATATTTCAAAATTTCCTAATTGGATGCTTCCAACTGGAAAATTACAGATAGATCAGAGGATTCTGAAAATAAGGGAATTTGAAACTGGTGTGGAAAAGTTGGGGAATGTCAATCCTGATGTTTGGGAAAAGTGGTCAACATTTTCATCTTCTGAGGAAAACTGCGACTAATGTGCTTCAAATTGGAAAATATTATCTTCAATCTTGATTGCTTCCAAATAGAAAATATTTGAAATATTCCAAATTGGATGCTTCAAAATGGAAGCCAGAGAATTCTGAAAAAAACAGGGAATTTGAAACTGGTGAGGGATAGTCGGGGAATGTCATTCTTGATATTCGGAAAACTGGTCAACATTTTCATCTGCTGGGGCAAACTGCGACTAATGTGCTTCCAATTGGAAAATATTAGCTTGATTGCTTCCATCTAGAAAATATTTCAAATTTTCCAAATTGGATATTTCCACCTGGAGAATATGGAAATTACAGACATGTCAGATCATTCTGGAAAATCAGGGAATTTGAAACTGGTGAGGTAAAGTCGGGGAAGGTCAATCTTGATATTCGGAAAAGTGATCAACATTTTCATCTTCTGAGGGAAACTGCGACTGATGTGTTTCCAATTGGAAAATATTATCTTGCTTGCTTACAACTAGAAAATATTTCAAATTTTCCAAATTGGATGCTTCTAACTAGAGAATATGGAAATTCCAGACAGATCAGAGGATTCTGGAAAATCAGGGAATTTGAAACTGGTGAGGAAAAGTCGGGGAATGTCAATCTTGATATCCGGAAAAGTGGTCAACATTTTCATATTTTGAGGAAAACTGCGACTAATGTGGCTTCCAATTGAAAATATTACTATCTTGATTGCTTCCAACTAGAAAATAATTTGAATATTCCAAATTGGATGCTTCAAACTGGAGACTATGGTAATTACAAATAGGGCACAGGATTCTGGAAAATCAGGGAATTTGAAACTGGTGAGGGAAAGTCGGGGAAGGTCAATCTTGATATTCGGAAAAGTGATAAACATTTTCATCTTCTGAGGAAAACTGCGACTAATGTGCTTCCAATTGGAAAATATTATCTTGATTGCATCCAACTAGAAAATATTTCAAATTTTCCCAATTGGATGCTTCCAACTGAAGAATATGAAAATTACAGACAGATATGAGGATTCTGGAAAATCAGGGAAAGTCGGGGAATGTCATTCTTGATATTCGGAAAAGTGGTTAACATTGTCATCTTCCGAGGAAAACTGCGGCTAATGTGCTTCAAATTGGAAAATATTATCTTCAATCTTGATTGCTTCCAAATAGAAAATATTTGAAATATTCCAAATTGGATGCTTCAAACTGGAAGCCAGGGAATTCCGAAAAAAAACAGGGAATTTGAAACTGGTGAGGGAAAGTCGGGGAATGTCAATCTTGATGTTCGAAAAAGTGGTCGACATTTTCATTTTCTGAGGAAAACTGCGACTAATGTGCTTCCAATTGGAAAATATTATGTTGATTTCTTCCAACTAGAAAATAACTTGAATATTCCAAATTGGATGCTTCCAGCTGGAGAATATGGAAATTATAGACATGTCAGAGACTTCTGGAAAATCGGGGAATTTGAAACTGGTGTGGAAAAGTCGGGGAATGTCTATCCTGATGTTCGGGAAAATTGTCAACATTTTCCTCTTCCAAGAAAAACTGCGACTAATGTGCTTCCA
>CAKNXH010002232.1:0-11163 GCA_932178445.1 Andricus quercusramuli | reverse complement strand
TCCCAGTTGGAAGCATTCAAGTTTAAGAATTTCCCAGTTGGAAGCATTTGAGTTTAGAAAGTATACAGTTGGGAGCATTCAAGTTGCGGAATTTCCCAGTTGAAAGAATTCTAGTTTTACCATCAATATTGAATGACTTAATATACGTTTGAGAAAAGCATAAAACGAATTTCCAAGAAAAATAAAATAACCGTGCTTAAAAGTATAATTAAAAGAATTATTTAATAATAATAACGAGTCTCTCGAGATTGATCGTCCATTTATAATAATTGTGACTGCCATTTAATTCGTCAGGAGGTAGTTAAAGTTTAATAACCCACAATTAAAGAATGAGTGTACGTAGAGACGCCCCTCGAGGATTTTCTTCCTTTCGCAAGTTTACTTTGCAATTTAAAACGCCCTTACTTTAATTACTCAGTGTATCAGCTTTCCTCATCCGCAGTCTTAAGAAATCGTCTATTAGGCTAATTTCAAAAATAATAAAAAACGTCTCGATAATTCATGATCCCTCTACAATGAATTTTTTTCAATTCTAAGAATAAAAACTTAGTCAAAAAAAGGGTTTCGTAGCCGATTAAGACGTTAATTGGATCGATCCATTCTCCCTCTCCCCTACTTCCCCTCCTTTTGCCTACTTTCCATCGCCTCCCATAATTCCTCTTCCTTTCCCCTTTACTTCCCCCTTTATACACTTCTCCCTCCTCTACTACCCCTCTCCTAACTTCCCCTACTTCCCCTTCCCTAATAATTCTCACTTCCCTAATAACCCTCCCCCCTCT
This sequence comes from Andricus quercusramuli, assembly GCA_932178445.1. Lineage (NCBI taxonomy): Eukaryota > Metazoa > Arthropoda > Insecta > Hymenoptera > Cynipidae > Andricus > Andricus quercusramuli. The sequence continues at coordinate 10,384 of CAKNXH010002232.1, read as the reverse complement.
GGCTTTAATAACTCTTCCCCTACTTCCCTACCCAGGAAAAAAGTACGACGGACGAACACCTGACTGCAACAATAAGGGTTTCTGGGGCAGTCACGACTATATCCACGACTCGTCCTCAACTTATTTTCTCTTGTATTTTTTTGTAGAAAAGTGAATACTAATAAAGTAAAAGTTTCTACAATTCAAAAATTTGCATATTTAATATTAATATTAATTAATTAATATTAAGGTTTTTTTTTACTTTGACGGACGAACACCTGGCTGCAACAATAAGGGTTTCTGGGGCAGTCACGACTATATCCACGACTTGTCCTCAACTTATTTTTTCTTGTATTTTTTTGTAGAAAACTGAATAATAATAAAGTAACGGTTTCTACAATTCAAAAATTTGCATAACTTTTTATTACGGTTTTTTTTACTTTGTTGTAAAAATCTACAAGGTATTACAGAAAACTACAGAATTTTACATTTTTTAAATTTGGATATTTGACGTCATAAAAATACTTTAAATTTTGCGTAAATTATTGTAGAAAATTACAAATATTTACAAAAAAGTACAAGATTTCACAAAAGTTGAAATATTGGGAAACTGTACTTAAAATTATGTTGTATATTTTTACCAAGAACTTTTGCTATTGTAACAATCACACTGAACTTTAGTTCGATTATTGAAAATTTAACAATAATTGACTTTACAGGATGATTCAATTTTTCAATTTGAAAGCCTCAGTAGTTAAGCAAATGTAAACGTCCGTCCCGATTGAAGCTTCATAAACTATTCTTAATTTAAAAAAAATTAAGTTTTTGAGGAAATAAACGAAATTTCTTAAGTTTGCTGGGAAAATTTAAAATGATTTTTTATTTTGAAAAATTAATTTCAAGAGAATATTTAGAAATATTACAAATCTTTTTTGAGTAATAAATAACAATTGAACAATTATTGATTTAGAAAATTATCGAGTAAGTTTATATTATATTTAGAAGTTTTGAAAAGATTTCGAAATAATTTAAAATGTGTGAAGATTTCAGAACATTTAAATCGCAATGTAGATCTTTGAAGATTTCAATCACAAAATTGATAAGCTTTTTAAGCATTTTGAAAGGTTTTGAATGAATAAAAAATTGATATCAAAATTCCTAGAAAAACGCACAATATTTTTGTTTGTTTGAAAAATTAATTTAAAAAGAATATTTAATAAGATTTCCAAAAATTTCGAGAAAGAATTTGGGTAATTTTAAGGTAATTTTTTTACTCTTGCAGGATTTCCAAAAAATTGTTGGGAAAGTTCGAGTTCCAAGATAATAAAATTATTATTAGATTCCTGGAAAATTTTTAGACGATTTTTTAAAAACAAATTTTCAAGAAAATATTTAAAAAGATTTCAAAACAAATTTTAATGTATAAATTAATGTTTGTATTTTAAAATTGCTTGAAATGACATAATTTGGAAAATTTATCAATTTTTTTATTGATTCTTTAATTCATAGCTTTGAAAATAATAGCGTGGATTTCTATTTTTTTTTTAATATTTTAACTGTACTATGTATAATAGTTAAAAATGGAAATTTTGCAGTTTAACGGCTTTTAATTTGAAAAATTTCTATTGAAAATTTTTAAAGCTTCTATTTATTTTATACGCGAAAATTACTGAGCGTTTCAATTGACATTTTTTAAGTTTTAATTCGAAAAGTTTAAAATTCAAAATTATTCGACATTGAGTGTTTTTAATTTTCGGTTCAGGATAAGAAATAATAAAAATATTGCAGTGTCATAATTTTAAGTGACATATATGGTATCAAATCGTTTGCTATATGTTTCAAAAAAAAAAGCTTCAAACGTAAAGTATTTTGTTTTTTTAATAACGATTATTTATTATCGTCTTTTATTATTCCACCATTCCTTTAAAGTTTAAACATAGAAGCTTTTTTGTAGTAGCGAACATGTACACATTCTAATTTAAAATCATCTCATTGCAATATTCTAAATATTCGTCATCCTAAGTCGAAAAAGAACAATTTTTTGGCTGCAAAAGCTTTAAGTACAAAAAAAAAAAAAAATACAAAAAAAGTACAAAATTTGTCTCAATAATAGTAAAGAAAATACTCGAGGGGGTAGTGGGGACTGCCTGTCGTCACCACGAAGGGTCCACAAAGGCCGAATCGTGCGTAAAATCTCGTCCTGAAGCCGTTGTGTGGACGAGTCGTGGATATAATTGTAAACTGCCCCAGAAACCTTTATTTTCTCGATCGGGTGTTCGTCCATCGTACTTTTTTTCTGAGAAGTGAGGGAAAAAGTAGGGAACGTGTTGTTCTTGTTGTTGCTGTTGTTCTTGTTCTTGTTGAATCCGAAAAACTTTTCTGAATTGGCCTCTTCAAAACAAGGTTATCACCACGAGGGGTCCACAAAGGCCAAATCGTGCGTACAATCTCGTCCTGAAGCAGGTGTGAGGACGAGTCGTGGATATAGTTCTAGACTGCCCCAAAAACTCTAATTGTTTGATCGGGTGTTCGTCCATCTTACTATTTTCTGGGAGGGGAAATAGGATGAAAGTAGGGACACTGGCGAAATGGAAAAGGGAAATATTAAAACTTTTAGTGCCTTATGAAACTAGGAATAGGTCGGGGATAATTTTCCTTTCACACTTCTCAGAATGTCGATTACTTTTTGTAATCCCGGAGCCGAAACCTGGCCGATCCACGACTTATCCTCACAGCTGCTTCAGAACGAGATTGCACGCACGATTTGGCCTTTGTGGACCCCCCGTGGTGATAACCTTGTTTTGATAAGACTAACTTATTTAATCATTCAGAAAACAGTTTTTCGGATTCAACAACAACAACAAAATCTACAGAAACAAGGTTATCACCACGGGGGGGTCCACAAAGGCCAAATCGTGCGTGCAATCTCGTTCTGAAGCAGCTGTGAGGATAAGTCGTGGATCGGCCAGGTTTCGGCTCCGGGGGCTACGAAACCCAAAAACTTATGAAACTAATAAAATATTTGAGAATTTAATTTTCTTTATACTGCCTAAATGTTTTAATTATTGAACAAAATTTATTGTGATCCGAAAAATAAAATAAAATTTTACAAATTTAAATTTTATTGTAAAAAATCATTATTATTACATCAGCCTTCATTTATAAAAGGAATGGTACAATGTCAAAGTCACGTTATTTGCCAGTGTCCTTAGTTTCGAACAATCTCTATTCTTGCCGCAAATGTCGTTCTATTGTTGCCCATCGAGGTCGAATCGAATCACGATTAGACGAAGAGATATTCCGCGCATTTACTCTCAGCGCGGGGTTCTTCGCAACCCGGGCATTTCCTCTTCACGACTCGGCCATTGGAAAAAGTGAATGGAGAGAATAGAAGACGGGAAAAAATACGAGGCTCGACAATTCACTGATTCGGAACTCGAATGAAAAGGGATTAAGGAAGACGAGAGTTCATTAGGAACCTGGATTTCAGAGTCGGAGATATAACTTTTTTTTCTCATCTCAGTAACACAGTTCAATTCTTCCAAATGGAAAATAGACTTTACAGTATTTCCCCTATTCCCCATTTATCCCCATTTTTAAAGAATTCCATTTTTGGCTGAAAATGGATCGTTTTTAGATGAAAACTCAACTATTACATTTTTCGTCGAGAATTCATCTTTTTGGTTAAAAATTCAACTAATTGGTTGAAGGTTGAACTCTTTTGTTAACAATTAATTTTATTAGTTGAAGATTTAACTATTTTGTTCAAAATTCGTTTTTTTTTTTTTTTTTTTTTTGTAAAAAAATGATCTTTTGGTTCAGAATTTAACTACTTGGCTGAAAGATAAACTACCTGATTAAACATTCATTTTATTTGTTGAAGATTCAGCTGTTTTGCTGAACATTTGTCTTTTTGTTCTAAACTCATTTCTTTTGTTTACAAATTCTACGATTTGAATGAAAATTTAAGTATTTTGTTGAAAATTCAAGTATTTTGTTAAAAAGTAATCTATTTCGGACGAAAATTCGACTGCTTGGTTAAAAGTTGAACAACTTTGTTAAAAATTAATTCTATTAGTTGAAGATTTAAATATTTTGTTGATGTTCTTTTTTGGTTGAAACTTAACTTTCTTAATTGAAAATTGAACTATTCCATTTTTTGCGGAAAATGGATATTTTTCAGTTGAAAACTTAACTGTTACATTTTTCGTTGAGAGTTCATCTTTTTTGATTTAAAATTAAACTAATTGGTTAGAAATTCAACTAGTTGGTTGAAAATTCAACTAATTAGTTGAAAAATCAACTAATTGGGTGAAAATTAAACTAATTGGTTGAAAATTTAATTATTTTTTTTTAAATTCGTCTTTAAAAAAAAATTGATCTTTTGGTTGAGAATTAAACTGCTTGGATGAAAGTTAAACTACTTTGTTAAAAATTTATTCAATTAGTTAATTCTTTTTAATTAAAAAGTCTACTATTATATTTTGGGTACAGGGTTTCATCTATTTTGGTTCAAAATGGAACTTTTTCACATTGAAAATTCACCTATTTTGTTAAAAAATAATATTTTTTTTATTGAAAATCCAACTATTTGCTTAGAAGTTGAACTATTTTGTAAAAAATGGATTTTTTTGTTTTATAGTTTTAGTTCAAAATTCATGTCTGGTTGAGAATTCAACTCATTTGTTTCCAACTTGTTTTTTTTGGCTGAAAATTAATTTTTCTTCAAACTGAAAATGTCAGTGTTCCATTTTTGGTTAAATATGAATGCTTTTTAGTTCAAAATTGATGTATTGGATTGAAAATAAGTATTTTAGTTGAAAATTCAACTGCTTGGTTGAAAGTTGGTTAAAAATTCATTTTTTAAATTGAAGATTCATCTCTTTGATTGAAAATTCAACTATTTTGTTAGAATAGTCCACTACTTTGTTGAAAATTCATATTTTTGTGTTGAAAATTCATCTCTTTGATTGAAAATTTAACTATTTTCTTGAAACTTCATTTTTCTTTGGTTGAAAATTCATATTTTTGTTTTGAAGATTCAAATGTGTTGTAGAAAATTAGTCCTTTTGCCTTAATATTTTAACAGTTTGGTAAAAAATTTATCTAATTTTTCGATATTAAACCTTTTTATATCAAAATTCTTAATTCCGCGTTGAAAATTCAATTGTATTGTTGAAAATTCGTATTTTTGGTTTGAAAGTTAAACTATGTATTTGATAAAAATTCAAATTTGTTTATTTTTTGTAATTATAAATTAATTTTGTTTGATAATTAAAAACATTAATTTTAAATACTGAAGTTTATATTTTGAAAATATAATATAGAAATTCAAAATTTCGATTAACTTTTTATATAAAATTAATTAATTAAATTTAGATTAATTAATTTAATTATCGCAACTCTTCGGATGCAATTTTTTTTAGTTGAAAATACATCTTTTTGTGTTGAAAATTCAACTATTTGGTTGACAAATAACTTTTTTGTTGAAAATTCAATTGTTTTGTAGATTTTTTTTTGTTACTTGAAACTTTAACATTTTGGCAAAAAATTCAATTGATTGGTTGAATATAATCTTTTTTTGCTAAAAATTCTTATTTCCGGATAGAAAAGTCAATTGCTTTATAGACAATTCGTCTTTTTGGCTTGAAAATTCCAGAATTTGGTTAATTTTTTTTCTCTCGGCTGAAAAGTCTTTCTTGGTTGAAAATTCAAATATTTTTGAAGCTTAGTTTTTTTGGTTTAATTACTCATCTTTTCAGGTTGAAAACTCAACTATTTGCCTAAAAGTTCAACTTTTTTGTCAAAAATTCATCATTTTTTCCTGGGAGTTAAACTATTTGATTGTAAATACAACTGGTTGGTTAGACGTTATTTTGTCTGGTTGAAAATTCATCTTTATTGATTGAAAATGAACCCTGTTGTTGAAAATTAATCTTTTCCTGTTAAAAAGTCAAATTTTTTCTAAAACATCCGACTCCTTAGCTTGAATGCTCAACACATTTATTACTATTCCCCTATTTTCGTGAAAAATCGCCCTATAATAAAAAATTTCTTCAATTGGTCTCAAATTGAACCTTTTTGTCTGAAACCCCGTAGACCAACAAGAAATTAACATCTGCAAGATGAAAGGTGAGCGGCAGGGAGGGTATCTGACGAGGGGAAGTGGACTGAAAAGGGGGTGGTAATGAGTACTGAAAAAAAAACCCCTGAAAAATGCGACATCTTTTTTGGTCAGACTACTCGAGTCGCAGTTTGCAGTTCGCGAGCAATCCGAAGCATGCACCCTGAGCGGTCCTTTATCGTGCCACGGTCGGGCCGAAGTTCGAGAAGGAGGAAGAAAAAAGTCGCAGCCGGCTCGGTATCGTAAGCGAGATTGCGGGTGAAATATATTGCGGGAAGGCGGTATGCGGCCGGACTTGAGATAAAAATCCGAGTCTCGTGTAAGAACTTACTTAGAAAGTGGGTACCAATGCGACTATGACTTTCCGTGCGGCACTACTTATGGGGCGAACATGTACGTGGCGAGAATTGGCACGAATACACTCGCGAACGATGGACACCCCCTTCCGTCTTTCTTTGTTTTCATCCGCGTTCAACACGATTCGCGTTTTCTGATCCGATCAATGCCAAGAAATTTTACCCTGCATGTTATTGCTTTTAAATTAATTGCATCAGAGATTGGTTGATTCAGAGTTAGAAGAAGCAACTTCAACTTTTGCTTCCAACTGGAAAAATCGGAACAGTTAGAAGTGTGTCACTGATGATCAGTGAGATTCCACTGGTTCACTCAGTGGAATTACGTCACTGGTTTAATCAGTTAGGTTCACTGGTTGTTCAGTAACAGTAGTCATCTGTTCGTAGGCGTCGTTCGTCAGCTGCTTAGGTACAACACTTATCATTCATCACTTTTGTGCAAAAATTTGCAAAATTTTCTTTTAAGAACCGCACTTTACTCTTCCAAAAATAAGTGAGGGCCAGGCTAAAGTATAATAGGATATACCAGACGACTGGAGGTTCATGTCTTGCCCGCGTGGAGCGCTATGTGACTGGTTGAATCTATCATTTAGCCTCACTGGTACATTCAGTAACGCTGTTTTAGTTGAATCTCTTACTGGTTCAACCAGTCAAAGTTGAAAACTCACTGGTTAACCAGTGGTAATTCAAAATACTGATTCAACCAGTGACAATCTTACTGGTATATTCAGTTACGCTTTTTTAGTTGGGGCATTTACTGGTTAACCCGCTCAAAATCGGAAAATCACTGGTTAATCAGTGGTAATTCAAAATAATGATTCAATTAGTGATAATTTTACTGGTATATTCAGTAACGCTGTTTTAGTTGAGGCATTTACTGGTTCAACCAGTCAAAGTCGAAAAATCACTGGTTAACCAGTAGTAATTCAAAATACTGATGCAACCAGTGGTAATTTTACTGGTATATTCAGTAAGGATGTTTTAGTTGACTCACTTACCGGTTCACCCAGTCAAAGTCGAAAAATCACTGGTTAACCAGTGATAGTTCAAATAATGATTCAACCAGTGACAATTTCACTGGTTCAGTTTAAGAGAAAACAAAAAAGATTAATTTCCTACCCTAAAAAAGACCAATTTTCTACCAAATAATTGAATTTTAAAGTTACAAAGGATAAATTATCAACCAAAAATGGAATAGTTAAATTGTGAGATGAAAAACTTAATTTTGAACACAGAAAAAAATATTTTCCAACAAGAAAGTTCAATTTTTAACCAAAGAGGTGAATCTTTAAAAAAAACTAATTTCTAACAAAGTAGTTCACCTTTTAACAACAACAATTTAAACCAAATAGTTGAATTTTCAACCAAAAAAGAGGAATTTACAACAAAACAGTTGAATTTTGATCCCGGAAATATAATTTTTAAATAAAAAAGTTAATTTTGCATAAAATAGTTGAATTTTTAAATAATTAGTTGAATTTTAGACGAACTAGTTTAGTTTTCTATTAAAATAGTTGAATTTTCTATCAAATTGTAGAATCCTCATTCAAAATAAAATTATTTTCAACCAAGAGGATTATTTTTCTACCAAAAAAGAAGAATTTTCTACAAAATACATGAGTTTTTAACCAAATAGTTAATTTATCAACTGAAAAAGATAAAATTTTAATTAAAATATCAATTTTCAACTAAAGCGATGAATTATTAATAACAAAAAAGAATATTTTAAAAAGTGTTCTACATGCTGCCAAATAGTTGAATTTTCAAACAAGTTAATTGTTAAATTTTAACTAAAAAAGATACATTGTTCTTATTTTTAACCATGAATGGAATAGTTAAATTTTCAGTTGAAAAAAAATTAATTTTCAACAAATATCAAACGATTTTCAGCAAAATAGTTAAATTTTCAACCAAAGAGATGAACCTTTAACAAAAAAATTAATTTTTAACAACGTAGTTCAATTTTCAACCAAATAGTTGAATTTTTGAGAGTAAAACATTGGTCTCTTTATGGACATAATTATGGTAGGAAGTATGTGAAAGAATTCAGGCCGCAATTTTTGGTTGAAAATTCAACTGTTTTTCTGAAAATTCGGCTTCTTTATTTAAAAATTCATCTTCTTTATCTAATGTTACATTATTTATTGAAAATTAATCTTTTTGGGTTGTAATTGAATTACTTGATTGGAGGTTGAACCACTTTACCGAAAAATAATTTTTTTATTGAAGATTCATTATTTTAGTTCGAAATTTATCTCCTTCTAACACTTCATCTTTTTGGTTGAAAGTTTCACTATTTTGTTAAAAATTGAACTTCTTAATACAAAATTCAACTACTTGGATAAGAGCATACTTTGTTAAAAATTCAACTATTCGTTTGAAAATTCCTCTTTTTTGTAGAAAATTAATCATCTTGGTTGAAAATTCGTCTTTTTGGTTTGAAAATTTATCTCTAGGTAGAAATTTCACAATGTTTGATTGAAATATCAACTATTACATTTTTTGTTGAGAATTCATTTTTGTAGGTAGAAAATTCAAGAATTGGGTTAAAAAGTTAATTATTTTGTTTAAATATTATTTTAAACCACCCTTCTTGAATCACATAAAAGTGAAACGCTTTTATTTATTCACATAAGTATGGTACGAGTAGAGGGAGGCCTAATGTGTAAACATTTTCGACCGCGGTATGGAGGGTAAAGTCTGTGCTAGAGCGCTAAATGTTTTGGCTTACAGAAAAGTAAAATGCGTCTATTTATGAACATAAGTATGGTACGTGCGGAGAGAGAGGGGGGGGGGAGACACTTTTGGGGTAAACATCTTAGCCCGCGATATGGAGGGTAAAGTCTATGTTAGAGCGTCAAATGCTTTTGGTCAAAAGAAAGCCAAATGCGGTTATTTATAGACATAAGTATGGTATGTATTGTATGTATGAGTAGAAAGAATAGCTTGTTGTGTACACATCTTAGACCGTAATATGGAAGGTAAAGTCTGTGTCAGAGTGTTAAATGCATTGAGTCACAGAAAAGTGAAATACATCCATTTATAAACATAAGTATGGTACGAGTAGAGATAGAGGCTTACTGTGTTAACATCTTAGACTGAGATATGATGAGTAAAGTCTCTGTCAGAGCGTTAAATAATTTGTGTCACGGAAAAGTCAAATGCGTCTATTTATAGACATAAGTATGGTAGAAATAGAGAGAGAATCCTGATGTGTAAACATTTTAGCCCTCGATATGGTGGGTAAAGCCGGTGTCAGAGTGTTGATTTTTTTGGCTCTCAGTAAAAAGAAACGCGTCTATTTATAGACATAAGTATGGTGCGAGTAGAAGGAGAGGCTTGTTTAAACATCTTAGACCGCGATATGGATAGTAAAGCATGTGTCTATTTATCATAATTTTGATTTTGAAAGTTCAATTGAAAATTTTTCTTGGTTTAAAATTCAAGTACTTTTTTTAAAAATCGTCTTTTTGGTTCAAAAATTCATCTTTTTATCTACTATTATATTATTTTTTGTAAATTCATCTTTTCCTTTGAAAGTTGACTAAATGACAATATGACTAACTTCTTTTTTTTACTGTTTCAGGTAAGTAGCTTGATATTCAGATCTCAGCTTGAAATACGTGCATGTGCGTCGCTGACTTCGGTCGTAAGTAACGATTCTCATTTTTTTTCTTCATCTCGTAATTTTGAATGACATTCTGTAAATATCGAATTTTTTAATAATTTTAGTGGCCAATTTTTTCTAACCGAGAAATTATCGACAGTTTTTCTCCTCGAAATAAAACAGCCGCCCTGAAAGTTTGTTATTAAATTCTTAGTTCAGTTTTCGACTCTTGTGGTTGAAAATTCTACTATTTGATTGAAATTTTTTTTTCTAATTCAACTATAATAGTTTATGTTGTTAAAAAGTAATTTTTTTTGGTCT
>CAKNXH010002230.1:137764-153560 GCA_932178445.1 Andricus quercusramuli | reverse complement strand
ATCAAAATATGAATTTTTTAACAAAAAATAAGTTTCTACGAACGAAATTGAAATTTTCATCCAAAAAGACGAATTTTTCAACCAAAGGGGATGAATTTTTGACGAAATAGTTGAATTCTCTACCAAATAGTTGAATTTTCATCCGAGAAAGATGAAATTTGTACTTAAACGGATGAATTTCTAATAAAAAGGACAACTTTTTTTTAGAGTTGAACTTTCATCCAGAAAAGCTTCCAGTATATTTTTTAATACCAAAATATAAAATTTAAACAAAAAGTAAATTTTCTGCAAAATAGTTAAATTTTCAACAAATCATTCGAATTTTCAACCATGGCTTTTTGACAAAATAGTTTCATTTTCAACCAAACAGTTGCATTTTTATCCAAGAAAGATGAAATTTCGCTGTTTAACATATTAAATTTGACGAAAAAGAAAATTTCCTACAGAATAGTTAAATTTTCAAAAAAGAATTGAATTTTCAACCGAACTGTTGCACTTTAATTTCAGAAAGATGAAATATTTTTTTTAAAACGGATGAATTAAAGAAAAAACTTCAAGAAAATAGTTAAATTTTCATCTAAAGAAGGTTCCAGTACACTTTCCAACACCAAAATAAGAATTGTTAACTATAAGTTAATTTTCTGCTAAATAGTCGAATCAAAAAGTATGACTTTTTAACAATATTGTTGAATTTTCAACCAAACAGTTGCATTTTTGTCCAAGAAAAATGAAAATTCTATTAAAACAGGTGGATTTTTAAATCGAAAAGACAAATTTTCAAAAAAAGAGTTGAATTTTCATCCAAAAGGATTTCAATAGACTTTCATACAGAAGAATACAAATTTTAAACAAAAAGTAAATTTTCTAGGAAATAGTTGAATTTTCAACAAAACCGTTGCATTTGTGTCCAAGAAAAATGCAATATTTCTACTAAAAAAAAATGAACTTTTGAATTAAGAAGAAAAATTTAAAAAAAACTAAAAGAAAACTAAAAAGATAATCTTCAGGAGAAAATTTTTGTGAATTTTTAGCAAGAGGTTGGAATTTTTAATCAAATAGTTGAATTTTCAACCAAAAAAGATGAATTCTATCAAAAGAGATAAATTTTCAACAAAATAGTTTTCACGTTAAAAAGTCGGATCTTTTGGAAAAAAATGGTCTTTTAAACCCGTAAAGATGAACTTTCAACAAAAAAATTAATTTTCAACCAAATAGTTAAGTTTTCAAATGAAAGAGAGGAACATTCAATAAAAATTTGAATTTCTAACCAAATAGCTGAATTGTCAATCTACAAAAATGATTTTCAAATGAAACGGTCGAATTTTTAAATAAAAAATATAAAACTGCAACCAATGACAGTAAAATTTTCAACTAAACATTGAATTTTTGATTGGAAAAAATTGAATTTCAACCAAAAACTTGAATTTACTTCTAATTTACATTGGTAATCCAAATAATTTAAAACTACTGTGTTGAATTTAAAAAAAATATATTTTCTTAACTTAAAATTAACCTATTCCATTTTTAGTTCCGAAATTACATTTTTTAGTTGAGAATTCATTTATTTTGTTCAAAATTCGTTTTTTTTTCTTAGAAAATTAATCTTCTTGTTTGATAATTCTACCATTTGTTTAAGAATTACTCTACTTTGCAGGAAATTCAACAATTTTGGAAAAGGTGATGTTTTTGGTTCAGAAATAAGAACTTGTTGTCGAAAATTCGTCTTTTTGGGTTGAAAATTCAACTATTCACATAGAAAATTTATTTCTGTGATCGAAAATTTGACGATATTGTTAAAAAAATTTGTTTTTTCAATTGAAAATTATCTCCCTTTCACTGAAAATTTAACAATTCTAATTTTATTTGAAAATATTTTTTATCTGAGAATTCAATCTATTTGAAAATTCATGTATTTTGATAAAAATTAATATTTTTTATTGAATGGTAATCTTCTTGCTCGAATTCATTTTTTTACTTAGAAATTGTTTTTTTTCAATTAATTTTTTTAACTGAAAATTGAACTATACCATTTCTAATTGTACAGTTGTATTTTCTAGTAAAAAATAAACTTTTTGTTGCAAACTCAATTATTCGGTCGAAAATTCAACCATTTGGTTGAAAATTCCGGTATTTTGTTGAAAATTATTTTTTCTGATAGAAAATTATTCCTCTTGTTTAAAATTCTTATTTTTTTCAAATTCAATTATTCAGTTAAAACTGGAAATACTTTTTTATTAACTCATTTTTTTGTCAAAGACGCATTATTTTAGTTGAAAATTCATCTCATTATTTTAATATTTAGCTACATTCTTGAAATTTCGTTTTTTTGTTTTTAAAAATTTAATTTCTTATACTAAAAATATAATAATTCCATTTTTGGTTGCAAAGTGATCATTTTTATGGTTGAAAAAATTGGTCTCATCTGATAGAAAATTAATCATCTCGGTTAAAAATTTATGTTTTTGATTAGAGATTCAATTATATAGTTAAAAATTAATTTACTTTGTAGAAAATACAATAATTTTGTAAAAAAAGAGGAAATTTTTTCATTTTGAAATTCAACAGTTTTGTTGAAAATTCGTCTTTTTGAGTTAAAAATGTAACTATTATACTTTGATAGAAAATTAAAGTATTTAGTTGACAATTAATTTTTGTTGTTGAAAATAAATCTATTTTGTTGAAAATTTATCTTTTTTGATCAAACATTCGTTGAAAATTATTGTTTTTTGGAAATACAACTACTTGGTTGAAAGTTGAATTAACTTGCTGAAAATCCATTTTCTGCTGTTGAAGATTTTACGTTTTTGTTGAAAATTCGGTTTGTCATGTTGAAAATTCATTTTTAAATGAAAAATTCAAGTATTCCATTTTTAGTGGAAATTTTATATTTTATATTTGAAAATTCAACTATTTTGGAAATTTATCTTTTATGATTAAAGTTTGAATAACTTTGTTTAAAGGTATCCTTTTTGGTGGAAAAGTCAACTGTTGTGTTCAAAATTCCTCGTTTTTCGGGAGGATTCAACTATTTCGTAGAAAATTCGTCTTCTTTCGTTAAAATGTGAATTATTACATTTTTTGTTGAGAACTTAACTCCTTTAGTTCAAAATTAATCTAGTTTCTAGAAAATTCATCAGTTTTGTTAAAAAACAATATTTTTGTTTGAAGATTTATTTATTTTAGTTGAAAATTCATCTCCTTTGCTGAAAATTTTACCATTTCTTTCAAAAATTGTAGTGTTTGGTTAAAAATTGATTTTTCAACTGAAAATTTAACTATATTTTAGTTTAAAGTTTTAGTTTAAATTATAGTTTTCAGTTTTTATTTTTTTTTTTTTTTTTTTTTTTTTTTAAGTTTTAATATCCATTTTAGTAGAAAATGTATCTCTTTGTTTGAGAATTCAACTATCTAGCGTAATCCGATATTATTCGGATTAATTCACCTCCGCTGGTTCGTATTTTTAGGAGTTTTTTCTCCTGAATCAATTTAATTTGGATTTAAACGAAAAAACCGAGAAGAAAAGGTTCTTTTTCAAAAACAGGGGAAAAAAAAGGAATTAAAAAAAAAAAGAATAAAAGAAAGAGTGTGAAGTCTGTAAATACTTTATTTATTTATTTTTTAGTTGCTCATAAATAGCTCACGACCAGCATTTAATTTATCTCTTTGAAATTTTCGTTTTCGTGAAGAAATTGTAAGCAGCACCTGCACTTTGCGAGTGAAATATAGAACAGAGCAGGTGAGCATAGAAGTTGATAGAACCCGCTGAACCTCTTTATTATCTATTTGGGTTACCTCGTATGTCCTAATCGCATGACTGGTCTGACTTACGCATTTATGTGATTCGACCTAACAGACTTGATATATTACGTCAGCGAATCCAAGTTCAGGAATAAGAGATTTTTGCGAACTTTTCACTCTAAACTTGAATCAGTCAAAAATGACTGATTCAACGTCAGTTTTTACTGATTTAAATAACGAGGATCCGACGACTAACACATCAGTCAAAAGTGACTTTTTAAATTATCCATTCTCTTAAATTTTCATCTTAAAAAGGTCAATTTGCAATCAAAAATTAAATAGTTTAATTTTCAATAAACAAATATGATTTCTGAGACAAAAAAAAACTGTTTTTCAACAAAATAGTTAAATTTTCAACAAGAGGGATGAACCTTAAACTCAAATTATGAATCATTAGCCAAAAAATGAATTTTTGACAAACTAGTTCAACGGTCAATGAAGTAGTTGAATTTTCAACCGAGAAGATTAATTTTTAATCAAAAAATTTGATATGAAAAAATTTTAAGCAAAACTGTTGAATTTTCAACTAAGAAAAAACAAATTTGCATTAAAAAATGAAATATTTCAATTTTCAGTTGAGAAAATAAATTTTCAAACAAAAAAAAAACTATTTTTGAACAAAAAAATGAATTTTCAAGCAAGAAAATTAATTTTCTACCAAAAAGGACGTTTTTTAACATTTATGTGAGAAACAAAATAATTATTCATGATAAAAAAGCTGATTGTTAAAAAAATATTCAAATTTTCAACAAATGAAAGAAACCTTCAACTCAAATAATAAATCTTTAAACAAGAAAATTAATTTTTAATTAACTATATTTTAACCGTCAACCAATATTCAACCAAACAGATGAAATTTCAACCCAAGAGATGAATCTTGAACTAAAATGATGAATGATTTACAAAAAAAATTACCTTTTTAACAAATTATTTCAACTTTCAACTAAGTAGTTTTATTTTTTACAAGAAAAATAAATTTTCACCTGAGAAGAATAATTTGTTTACCAAAAAAGACAAATTTTTAACAAAATACATGAAATTTCAATTAAAAAAGACAAATTTTCAATAAAAAATGGAATAGTTCAATTTTCAGTTTGAAACCATTATTTATCAAACAAAAGAAGACACTTTTGAACCAAAATGACGAGTTTCTAACTCAAAGTAAATAAAATATATTAATTAAATTAAATAAATCATTAAATGGAATAATAATAATAATAAATAATAAATAATTAAATAAAATAATGTATTTGTATCAAAGCAATTCGACTTCTAATCTATTCTAGTTATATTCAAAAAAAGAAATAATTGTCCGCCAACAAGATGAATTTTATACCAAAAAAGATAAATCTGCAATGAAAAAAAAAATTCTTTAACCAAATAGTTGAATTTCCAACAAAAAAATCAATTTTTAACCAAAAAAGGAATAGCTGAATTTTTTAATTAACAAAATTAATTCTCCATCATAAAAAAAGAAGTAAACTTTTCTGAATTAAATTTTCAAATAAATAAATGAATGTTCAAGTAAAATAATGAATCTTTGAACGAGAGAATAAATTTGTAACAGAGAAGTTCGACCAAGTAGCAAAATTTTCAATGAAAAGAGATCAATTCTCAACGAAAAATATAATAGATAACTAAGAAATTCGATCTCAAAAAAACTAAATTTTAAGCAAATCTGATATGTTTGAAATATCAACTATTAAATTTTTTGTTGAAAATTCATCTCTTTTGGTTCAAAATTAATCTACTTTGTCAAAAATCACACTATTTCGTTATAAATTTATCTATTTTGTTGAGAATTCTTCTTTTTGGTAGAAAATTGATCTTGATGGTTTAAAATTAAACTATTTTTTGGAAAGTTCCACGGTTTTTAAAAAAGCTCGCCTATTTACTTGAAAATTATGTATTTTGGACGAATTTTTTTCTTTATTGTCGAAAAAAATCTCCTTTGGTTGAAAATTCAACTTATTTCAAAAATTCGTCCAAACTGATGAATTTTCAACCCAAAAGATGAATCTTGAATTAAAATGATGAATCATTTACAACAAAAAATTAACGGATGGGTCGGCGTCCAACGTCAGGATACAGATACAGGAGGGGTAGTAGGTAATTTTGGGGATCCAACAAGAAAAAATTATAACGGGGAAAAATTAGTTAGCTTATGCTTAGAGAAGGACCTATTTATTACAAATACCTGGTTTCGACATAAAATGATCCATACTTACACCTGGTGTAAAGGAAATAACCGCAGTATAATTGACTTCGTTATTGCAGATGAAAGACTAAGAGAACTAGTTACAGATACAAGAGTCATGAGGGGGGCCGAATGCAATACTGATCATTACCTTTTAGTCTCCAGGATGAACTTAGGGCGGGGGTGGAGAAGAAAGAGAACCAAACAAACGAAACAAACGCGAATCAAGGTCGAAAATTTACAGAAACCGGAATTACGAATAGATTTTCAGAATAAGATAAACGAACGCATAGATAAGGCAATTTGGGAGTCGCTTGAAAGGAACAAAGATGTAGAAGGTGCGTGGGCTTTATTGCGGGATACCATTGTTGAAACTGCGATTGAAGTGTGTGGTATGGCGAGGGTAGGAAAAAAGTCTGGCGATGCGTGGTGGAACGATGAAATTGCGGCAGCCCAACAAGAAAAGAAAGAAGCGTACAAAAGAACGTTGAACATGACAGGTCTTAGCGATGAGGAGAGAAATAGACTCAAAAATGATTACAGACACAAAAAGAGGAAAATTAAACGTCTAGTCAAAGAGAGTAAAGAGAAAACCAGAACAGAAGAAGAGAACAAAATAAAAAACTGCTTTGAAGGAATTATGAAACTATTATTTAAAGAGATGAAGGGAAGTAAAAGTACAGAGTTTTTAGCATGAGAAACAGCAAAGGTGAAATGCTATATGATATAGACGGGATAGTAGACGCTTTAAAAGATTCTTTTAAAGAACTATTAGGAGGTGAAGATATAGGGCAACAAAACTACGACATTGAACATAATGCATTAGAAAACCCAATTGAAAAAGTCAGTGTCACTGAGGTCAGAGATATAATTAAGAACTTGAAAAACGGTAAGGCTGCTGGTTTAGACAGTATTAGCGCTGAAATGCTTAAATACGGTGGCGAGTATATACCTCACAGGTTGTGCGAATTGATAAATTTATGTTTCGAGACAGGAGAAGTCCCAGACGATTGGAGAAAGGCGATTATTGTACCAATATATAAAAAGGGAGATAAAATCAACTGCAGTAATTACAGAGGTATCAGCCTACTAAGTACCGTAAGTAAAATATACTCAAAAATACTTATTCGTAGGGTAATGGAAATTACAGAAGAGAAGATATGGGAAGTCCAAAGTGGATTTATGCCAGGAAGATCATGTACAGATCAGATATTTAGCCTAAGACAGATCACAGAAAAAAGCTTGAGAGTAGGAAAGAAAGTTTTCTGTGCATTTATTGACCTAGAAAAAGCTTTCGACACGGTAAATAGAAGTAAACTTTGGGAAGTCCTTAAAGAGTATGGAGTGAATGGAGGGCTCCTACAAGCAATAAAAACAATATATACGGGTAGTAAAGCAAGTGTAAGGGTAAATGGGAAACTGAGTGACTGGTTCGATATTATGCAAGGCGTGAAACAAGGATGTGTTATGTCCTCGTGGCTATTTATCATATTCATGGATAAGTGTCTTAGAACTGCCCTCTTCGACGAAAAAGGTTTAGATCTCGAAACCGTCAAGGTACGTGGGTTGGCTTTCGCGGATGACAAGATTGTTATGGCAGAATCAGTGGAAGACTTGCAAAGAATGTTGAATAAACTTAATACAAGCATGAAGAACATGGACCTCAAAATTAACGTGAATAAAACGAAAGTCATGGTTTTTGAGGGAAAAAGTGAGAAAACAATATGCAACATTGTCCTAAATGATGTGAGATTAGAACAAGTTGACAAGTACGTATATCTAGGTAGTCTATTCACTAGCGACGGAAAAATAGATGGGGAATTAGATAGGCGCATAAATAAGGGTAAGCAGGTTATCGGTAGAGCAGGATCCATCCTCACGAATAAAAACATATCAAAAAAAGCTAAAATGGCCATACATAATTCCATATTCGTACCAACTGTACTATACGGTAGCGAGGCATGGACCTGTCAAGAAAAGGACAGGAGTAAAATCAACGCGATCGGCATGAAACCTCTGCGCATAATATGCGGAAAAACATTGATGGACAAAGTCCGAAACGAGATAATCCTCAAAGAATGTGGTACAGGAGACACGCTAGTTGACATATGGGAAAGAAATCAGTTAAGATGGTTCGGACATCTTGAAAGAATGAAAAATGAACGACTGACGAAGCAAGTATATAAAGGTAAAGTAAATGGCAGAATGCCCAGAGGTAGACCGCCGAAAGAATGGTTAGAATCTGTAAATGAGACATTGATCCGAAGAGACATAAGAAGTCATAGGAACAGAAGAGCTTGCATGAAGAAATGCATGGACGTAAATGAAGCTAGAGTAGTATGCCAGGACAGAAATATGTGGCGACAAATAGTTTATAAGCAGAGTGACAATAGAGTGAATGATGCCGGAAACAAAGACCTTGGATACTAATGGGCCCAAGTGGGGAACCATACATAACAATTCTGTGAGGCTCCTCACTTGGGGTGATCGCTAGAGAGATTGATCAGCAACCTGGGTCGGAGCAGTGTTGCGGAGTGAACGTGTTATTTGAATAAATAACACGAAAACTCCAGATCAATCTAAAATATCTATACCATAACACATATACCTATATACCTATCTACCCTATACCATATAACGACCTACCTCACACCTATATACCTATCCCACTACTTTCCAACCGAGCAAGTCACGCCTACCCCGAAAGGGAAATGGCTTAATGGTATAATAATAATATCAACTTTCAACCAAGTAGTTTTATTTTCCACAAGAAAAATAAATTTTCAATTCAGAAGAATAATTTTCTACTGAAAAAGACAAATTTTCAACAAAATACATGAAATTTCAACTGAATAATTAAATTTTCAATTAAAAAGAACAACAAATTTTCTATGAAAAGTAAAACAGTTGAATTTTTAGTTGAAAAATCAGTTAGAAAACAAAAATTTCAACCAAAAACAAGAATTTTCAAGCAAGGAAATTAATTTCCTACAAAAAAAAAAAACGATTCTTTAACATTTATGTGATTCGGCCAAACTGACTCGATATATTAGGTCAGCGAATCCAAGTTCAGAAATAAAAGATTTTCACAAACTTTTCACTTTAAACTTGAATCGGTCAAAAGTGACTGATTCAAATTCTATTTTGTCTAATTAAAATAATTTGGATTCGATGACTGACAGATCAGTTAAAAATGGATTTTTAAATTATTTAATCTGTTGAATTTACATACAAAAAAGTCAATTTTTAGCCAAAAATGGAATAGTTAAATTTTCAATTAACAAAATTAACTTTCAAGCCAAAAAAAAAACTAATTTCCAATAAAATAGTTAAATTTTCAACAAGAGATGTGAGTTTAACTTCCAACCAAGTAGTTTAATTTTCCCCAACAAAAATGAATTTTCTACCAAAAACAAGATTTTTCAAGCAAGAAAATTAATTGCCTACCAAAATTGAAATGAATCGGTCAGAAGTTAATGATTCCAATTTATTTTTTCTAATTCAAATAATGCGGATTCGATGACTGACAAATCAGCTGAAAATGGATTTTCAAATTATTTAATCTATTGAAATTACATACAAAAAATCCAATTTTCAGCCAAAAATGGAATAGTCATTTTTTCAATTAACAAAATTAACTTTCAAGACAAAAAATCTAATTTCCAATAAAACAGTTAAATTTGCAAAAAGAGATATGAGCCTTCAACTCAAATGAATCTTAAAAAAATAATGAATTTCAACAAACTAGTTCAACTGCCAACTAATTAGTTTAATTCTCAGTAGGGAAGATTAATTTGTGAAAAAAGGTGATATTCAAGAAAAAAATGAATTTGAAACAAAATATTTAAATTTTCAACCAAGCAGATCGATTTTCAATTGAAATGATGGATTATTAATAACAAAAGAATGAATTTGTACCATGACAGTTTAACTTTCAACCAAGTAGTTTTATTTTCCACAAGAAAAATAAATTTTCAACTTAGAAGAATAATTTTCTACTGAAAAAGACAAATTTCCAACAAAATACATGAAATTTCAACTAAATAATTAAAATTCTCAATTAAAAAAAAACAACAAATTTTCAATTAAAAATAAAACAGTTTAATTTCCAGTAAAGAATCAATTGAAAAAAAAACAATTTTCAACCAAAGACGAGGTCGAAAGTGACCGATTCAAATTATATTTTGTCTAATTCACATAATGCGGATTCGATAACTGACAAATCAGTTAAAAGTGGTTTTTTAAATTATTCAATCTGCTGAATTGACATCTAAAAAAGTCGATTTTCAACTAAAAATGGAATAGTTTAATTTTCAATTTAAAAAATTCATTTTCAAGGCAAAAAAAGTAATTTTCAATAAAATAGTTGAATTCTCAACAAAAGAGATGAACCTTCAACTCAAATTATAAATCTTTATCCAAAAAATGGATTTTTGACAAACTAGTTCAACTTTCAACCACGTAGTTGAATAAGAAAAAAAAGATTAATTTTCAACCAATAAAATTATTTTTTAATCACAAAAAGTTGATCTAGAAAAAATGTTTTGCAAAACAGTTAAAATTTCAACCAAACAGATGAATTTTCAACTAAAATTATGACTTTTTAACAACAAAAGAATAAATTTTTAACAAAGCAGTTTAAAATTCAACCAATTACTTTAATGTTCATTAACAAAAATTAATTTTCAACCGACAAGAATAATTTTTGGTAGAAAAAATTCCCAAAAAGATACAATAAGTTTCAAATGAATGATTAAATTTTCAATAAAAAAAATTTCAATTAAAAATAAAATATTTCAATTTCCAGTGTAAAAAATCAATTTAAAAAAAGCAACTTTCTTCAAAAAACAAGAATCTTCGAGCAAGAAAATGACTGATTCAAATTTATTTTGTCTAATTCCAGTAATTCGGACTCGGTGACTAACAAATCAGTTAAAAATTGATTTTTAAATTATTTAATCTGTTGAATTTACATCTAAAAAAAGTCAATTCTCAACCAAAAATGGAATAGTTAAATTTTCAATTAACAAAATTGATTTTCAAGACAAAAAAACTAATTTTAAATAAAATAGTTAAATTTTTAACGAGAAAGAAGAGCCTTTAACTAAAGTTAATCTTGAACAAAAGAAATAAATTGTTAACAAACTAGTTCAACTGTCAATCAATTAGTTGAATTTTCAATCCAGAAGGTTAATTTTTAACAAAAAAAGGTGATATTAAAAAAAATTGATTTCAAACAAAATAGATAAATTTTCAACCAAACAGGTCAATTTTTCCACAACAAAAATGGATTTTCAGCCAAAAAGAATAATTCCTTGCCAAAAAAGATCAATTTCTAAGAATTTTGACTAAATAGTTCCACTTTTAACTAGAAAAAAAAAAATTTGCAAAAAAGAATGAAATCGTTCCATTTTCAGTTAAAGAAATAAATTTTCAACAAAAGAAAGAAAACAATTTTCAACAAAATAAAACAGGAATTTTCAGGCAAAAAATCAATTTCCTATCAAAAAGGACGTTTTTTAACATTTATATGAGAAACAAAATAATTTTTTAAGACAAAAAAAGCTAATTGTCAACAAAATATTTAAATTTTCAACAAATGAGAGAAACCTCTAACTCAAATAATGATACTTTAACCAAGAGAATTAATTTTCAATGAACTGTTGAACTAACTGTTCAACTGTCAACCAAGTAGTTAAATTTTCAACCAAACAGATGCATTTTCAACCCAAGAGATGAATCTTGAACTAAAATGAGGAATCATAAAGAAACAAAAAATTAATTTTGTAACAAATTATATCAACTTTCAACCAATTAAGTTCATTTTCCACAACAAAAATAATTTTTTAACTGAGAAGAATAATTTTTACCAAAAAAGACAAATTTTTAACAAAATACATGAAATTTTAATTAAAAGAGACAAATTTTCAATAAAAAATGGAATAGTTCAATTCTCAGTTTGAAAAAATTAATAATAAAAAAAAGAACAAGTTTGAACCAAAAGATGCGTTTCTAAATCAAAGTATGCATTATTAAATAAAATAATGATTTTGCATCAAAGCAATTCGACTTCTAAACTATCCTAGTTATATTTAAGAAACGAAATAATTTTCCGCAAAAAAATTGAATTTTATACCAAAAAAGATGAATTTTCGATGAAAAAAAAAAAAGAATCTTCAACCAAATAGTTGAATTCCCAAAAACAAAAATCAATTTTTAACCAAAAAAGGAATAGCTGAATTTTTTAATTAACAAAATTAATTCTCCATCATAAAAAAAGAATTAAATTTTTTTGTATGAAATTTTCAAATAAATAAATGAATCTAAAAATAAAAAATAAAAAAATAAAAAAGTAAAATAATGAATCTTCGAACGAAAGAATGTAACAGAGAAGTTCGACCAAGTAGCAAAATTTGTAATAAAAAAAGATGAATTCTCAACAAAAAATATAATAGATAACTAAAAAATTTGATCTCAATACAACTAAATTTTAAGCAAATCTGATTTGTTTGAAATATTAAATATTACATTTTTTGTTGAAAATTCATCTCTTTTGGTTCAAAATTAATCTACTGTTTTAAAAATTACACTATTTCGTTCTAAATTTATCTATTTTGTTGAGAATCCTTCTTTTTGGTAGAAAATTGATCTTGCTGGTTGAAAATTAAACTATTTCGTGGAAAATTCAACTATTTTTCAAAAAGCTCGTCTTTTCACTTGAAAATTCTGTATTTTGGATGAATTTTTTTCTTTATTGTCTGGAAAATCTCCTTTCGTTGAAAATCCAACTCATTTCAAAAACTCGTCTTTTCAATTTGAAAATTCATACCTTTTGGTGGAAAATGCATCGTTTTGATGAAAAAAGAAACTGTTTGGTTAAAAATAAATCTGATTTGTTAATAATTCAACCATTTTTCTTTTTTTGAGAATGCATCTTTTTTTTATGGAAATTCAAATACTTCGTTGACATTTAAAATTGTATGTTGAAAAATTAATTTTTTTGTTTACAGATTTATCGTTCGAGGTGAAGGTTTCTTTCATCTGAAACAGTATGATTTTACTAAGCTTTTCTCGGCAAAAATTTATTAAGGTGGAGTGGGGGGGGGGGGTTCAAAATTTCAGAAAAAAAATTTACATAATTCATGCACGGCCCCAAAACAATTCGGTTGCTATAGAAGCAATTTTCTCTACATCTCAAAAAATTTGGTTCGTTCAAAAAACCTTTGATGAACCAACACAAATTATGAAGCCCAAGACCGAGATTTTGTTGCTTACACAAAATGTTTATCAGGCAAAAAAAATTTAATACAAATACCAAAATGTACGGACTTATTTTTATATTAACCTTTAAGTATGGACGTGCGGTCGCACAGACCACACCATGCTTCTGATATGTGGGTCCCTCCCCCTACTGGTGTAAAACATTATAAATAATAAAAATTTATAAAATTTATTCGTTTTTTCACTTATTGCAATGACCTTTTATACACTTGTGTAATTGAGATAACAAAAACTACTTTACTTATTTAATTAGATACGAATATATACAGTGGTGGTCTGAGCGACCTCAGGTCCATGTTAGTGCAAAAATAAAATCACTCGAATCTCTCGCGAAATTATAATATTGCATAATATCCTCTCCATATTTTCTCAAGTAGTATATAATCTGTTACGATAATAAAGCCAAGAAAAAATTTCTCGAGAAGAATCTTCTGAGGAGTTTATAATTTGATGCTTCTCAGCATAAAGGCTGCAGGCAGCTCAGGGAAACTACGGAGTGGATTTTCTTTGAAAATTCAACCCCACAATAACCAGATAAATCGAGAGATATCGGGTATTTCGTATTTTCATGATGGTGGAAAGACCTGTAATTCCATTCTTAATTCTTTTTACGAGGACTTCCGGTACTGCGGGCAATTGCAGTTGAATAATGCCAAAACTTGGATAAGTACATTCGGGCAGGCCACAATTTCTACCGATAGTCGCTTCCTTCGTCCTGAGCTTTAGCCCAGTTTTCAACCCATTCTCGTCTCTATATTGGGTAACTGTTCCCTATTTAAAATCTAATTTACTGGATCATATTCATCCCGCGGGAAACGTTAGACTGGTTCACACGTTCTAATGGGCACCTGTAATTTTCTCGTTATGCAGATCGTAAAATCTCCGGGGAAAAAATTTAATGAAACGAGATGTTGAGAAATAGTTAATTACAAGAGGGAATACTACATGCTTAGATTTGAGTAGATAAAACTTTTTTATAGTGGCCTAGATGTATTTTTTAAATTGAAGGATCAAGCTTTTTATAAGAAGCCAATTAATGTGAGATGTATGTTAATTTTAATGAAAGTTGGAAAATTACATACATCATCTTCGAAACCTTCATTTCAGGTGATAAAAACAAGAAACTTTATAAATTTTATGTTTAAAAAAAACTAGCAATTCAGGGACTACACTTTTATTGCCAAAAAAAAATCCCGGTCATTGTCCGCTTTATCCCGGTTCGCAAACATTTTTCCGGGCCACTGAAATTTTCAATTTGAAGTAAACTGAACTGCAAATTAAAGCACACAAAATTGAACTCGTCTGAATTTTCGGCTCCCCAAATCGAAACTCAAAAAAATTTGATTTTAAAAACTTTTAATTAAAAAAAACAACATAATCACAAAAAGTTTAATTCAAAGGGCTTCAAAAAAAATTTTATTTTAAAATGCACCATTTAATATGATAAAGTATATAAATTTCACAAGTTTTAATTATATACAAACTAAATGGTACGATGTTAAATTTATTATGAAATTATTTAAATTCCTAAGATTTCGTGTCGAAAAATGTTCCATTTTCAACAAATAGTGGAATTTTCAACCGAATGGATGAAGTTTCAAACAAAAAATATTCCACTTCAACCAAAAAGAGTTCAATTCTCAACCAAATAGTTGAATTATTAAGATAAAAAGACTAATCTGTTCGCGGTCAGTTAAATTCTCAACCTGAAAATGCAAATCTTAAAGAAAAATTAATTTTCAAAGACAAAAATGCAATTACTAACAAGTAGTTGAACTTTCAATAAAAAAAAAGAATTTTCAATGGAATAATTGAATTCTTGAACAAATAATCGAATTTCTTATCAGTAGAGACTTATTTCCGACGAAAAAATTGGATTTTTACCCAAATAGTTGAATTTTTGATACAAGAAGATGAATCTTCATCAAAATAATTGAGTTTTCAACAAAGAGAGGTGAATTTCTCAGTAAAATAGTTGAATTTTCAATCAAAAAGGATGACATTCCAACAAAATATTTGCATTTTTAACATAATAATGAAATTTTTGCATAAAATTGTTGATTTTTCGGGTTAGGTCATGCTCATCATTGGAAGGTCACATTGCGGCAAGTCACATCGCAGCATCCCTCATTCGGAAAAATGTGAACTCTGGGAAAAATGAGCAAAAGTGCGGCAAGTCACATTGCCGCTCCTGTCAGTCGGAAAAATGTGAAGTCTTGGAAAAATTGGAAAAAGTGCGGCAAGTCACATTTACGCCAATTTATATTTGCGGCAAGTCACATTGCCGCATCCCTCATTCGGAAAAATGTGAAGTCTGGAAAAAATGGGCAAAGGTCCGGCAAGTCACATTGCCGCTCCTGTCAGTCGGAGAAATTTGAAGTCTTGGAAAATATGGAAAAAGTGCGGCAAGTCACATTTGCGGCAATTTATATTCGCGGCAAGTCACATTGCCGCTCCTGTCAGTCGGAGAAATGTGAAGTCTTGGAAAAATTGGAAAAAGTGCGGCAAGTCACATTTGCG
>CAKNXH010002230.1:121680-137754 GCA_932178445.1 Andricus quercusramuli | reverse complement strand
CGGCAAGTCACATTGCCGCTCCTGTCAGTCGGAAAAATGTGAAGTCTGGGCAAAATTGGAAAAAGTGCGGCAAGTCATATTTGCGGCAATTTATATTTGCGGCAAGTCACATTGCCGCATCCCTCATTCGGAAAAATGTGAAGTCTAGGAAAAATTGGCAAAACTGTGACAAGTGACACTTACGGTGAGTCACATTCCCGGCAAGTCACATTGCCGCTTCTGTCATTCGGAAAAATGTGAAGTCTGGGAAAGATTGGCAAAAGTGCGGCAAGTCACATTTATGGAGAGTTTCATTTGCGGACAATCTCCTTCTACTAAAAAATTGTTGGATTTTCTCATTGCAGTGTGGTACAAGTTTTCAGGAATCCAATCAAAATGTTTAATTGGGGAAGCTTTCCCAAAATAATGATCGCAGGATATTCTTGAATATATTAATTATTATACCAATAAACTTTCCGAGGTAAGCGTGACTCACTCAGTGAGGAAGGGAGTAATGTGGTGGAGGGGGTATAGATTTTGAGATTGATGTATAATTTCAGTGTAATTTATTTGAACAAGATGTTCGTTTTGCAACACTGTTCCGACCAAGGTGGCTGATTAATCTCTCTAGCGATCACCCCAAGTAAAGAGCCACACAAGTCATCAAGTAAAGCTCACCACTCGGGCCCATTAGTATCCAAGGTCTTTTGTTTCAGGCGTCATTTATTACACTGAAACTCTTCTTTATGTATTTCTTAGAAACTGTTTGTCGCCACACTTTTCATAATTTTTCTCTTGAATCTTTCTTAAATTTATTGCATTTTTTTATCTCCATGCTTAAAATTTATTGCATATTTAACATAGTAATATTTCGAATAAAATATATTTTCACGAGATCAGTGAAAATGATAAAAAGAAGATTAAAATTAATAAGTATAATACCTGTTACTATAAAGTTACTTTAATAAATGGAATAACATCTTAGTATAATTTTGAATTACAATTTAAAAAAAGACTGGAGCATGTTCGAAAAAATTCCCTAAAATTTTCTCAATTTTCCAGATATATAAATATCCTTGACAATTCCAGGTTTGGCCGTTTTCCAGGTGAGTAGACACCTTTATTCTTTGTTTGAAAATTCAATCGAATTCAATTGCAAAAACTCAGTTCAAAGTAAAAAAAAATGTGTGTAGCAGTGGGGCCACACGGCAAAGGTAAAACTTCAAGTGCGCTTGGCGTCGAAATAATAAGTCAAAATAACAATAATAAATAATAAATAAATACGTATACTAATGCATTGAAGACGCGCACAAGTGCGAAGGCGCTTGCATAGTGGTGGAGTAGTGGGGAGACCTCATAGTAAGAAAGTGCAGAGAGAGAGAGAGAGAGAGAGCATATACATGCTTTGCTTAGCGTGGCAGTAGTTGGGATATCAAAGAGCAAAAGCGCAAAAGCGAGACGTGGTTACAGAGAGGAGGTATTGTCAGAGAGAGACAGAGACTTCCGTTCATACATTTGGTCGTTTTTTTTAATTCACTTACGTCCAAAAATAAGTTACACTTCAAAATGTTGATTTAATTTAAGGGGCTTGAAATATTTCAATATCATATTTTACATACCAATACGATCATCAAATTCTATTTAGAAATAGAAAATAATTCACAGTATGAGCCATACGTACCTGAAACACAAAATAAATATGCACATTAGTGTTTAGTACAATAATATATTTTTTTTAAATGTCCAAGTCATGAATAATGTTTTTTTCCAGTCCTTCTTAATATCTAACTGTATAGAAATGGTACATTATTTATATATGTTACATGCAAAGTATATAATCCGCCAACATATATAATCCCTAGGCATTATATATAATGTCCAAAAGAGGCCAGGCAAAGTATATAATACTCTCTATTATAAACATTGCCTAGGGATTATATGTAATACCTTGAAGAAACCAGGCAAAGTGTATAATAAATATTCTCCATTATTTGAGCAATTTCTACTTTTTGAAACTTCCATTACTTTGGCGATTTCAAAGATGTCAAAAATATATTTTTTTTCTTAATTATTCATAATAAGACTTCGTTTTGAAATATATATTTCTTCCAACAAATATTTTTTTTTTTAAATTTGTATTTTCCGAAAACAAATGTTTAAACTCAATTTTTGAAAAAAAATCACTTTTGATTTTCTTCGAATTCTTTTTTAAATATAGTTTAAATATAGTTTAAATATAGCTTTAAAAGCCCTGCAAATATAAAAATGGTATCTCCCTTAGCTTTCGAGAAATAATTAAATATGCATGGGAAGTTTCTTAACTTTTTGATTTGTTTGAATGCCAATTAAAACTTATTTCTTATGGCGTTTTCTTTTGGCGCTAATTATGATTTTTTGTGGTTGAAAAAACACAAACCGTATATTATACATAAAATACTACATTCTATTGATAGTCAGATGTTTATATGAATCATTGAAACAATTTATTATTGTTTTTAGCAATTTCCACTCAGAATAGAGTTCGAGAGTCGCGATTTTCCGAATCTTTAAACTTATTTTCAACTTTTCAATTAGTATGAGGTGAGAGTTAATTCAAGTTGACAAACATAATTGTTTAAGCAATCAAGTATCATTTCAAGTAATATTGTCTTTGAATGATGCTGAAAAGTTGCGGTTATTTTCTTAAATATTCAACATTTTGTCCACTCTTCAATTAGTGTGAGGTAATAATTCAAGTTTCAACTTGATTCATCTAATATTAAAGATTCTGAATAAAATGCAAAAAAATGTATTTTTTCTTATAAATACGTGTTAAACTTCATGATTTGACATTTCACAAATTACTCAGGCATTGTAAGTAAATTCAGACCTAACTCAGGTAATGAATATATAATACTATTCCAATGACAGTTTAGTTAAATTGATATTTCTCATTTATTCTAAATTAGTTTCAAATTAGTATGTAATTTTGCGTTAGTTTTGTGTGTTTTTTTTTGCAAATACTTAGTTAAAATTATGAAACTGCATTTAAGAGAGAAAATTGTTTCAATTATATGACCAATTGCTGGTTATTTGTAAAGTATCATTGGGAAGAGTCGTTGGCAAAACATGACTGTACATTTGTCTATGAGAATTGTTTAAAAGATTGTTAAATCGCATCGACTTTGTATTAATCTTAATCCAAAATTAATTTATCACATTTTATATCAAGCCTGTAGATTCTAATACGCTGAACGTCCCAAAAAATTATATTTATTAATTAATTTGCTTTGGATTTCATAAATTCCTAATTATTTTTTCACTATTTTTTTTGAAACAATTGCTGTTTCTTCAAACAATTAAAAAAGTAAAAAATTATGATTTTTCCGGATGAATCATACAATTGATAAATTTCAATAATAATATTTATAACTTAACATATTTGTAAATTATTTGAACGATTTTTTTTCTCTCAAAAATTTTTCCCCCGTCAATCGTGAAAAGTTTTTTTTTTCTCCAGTTAATGACACAATCAACAAATGATAAGAGTAATATTTTTTCTTCAGGATATTTCTCCATTATTTTTGAATAATTCAACAAAAAAATTTAACTAAACAATTTTTTCATCCTATAAATCGTGAAAAGTTATCGTCTTCTGAAATAAATGTCGCAGATGATGAAAGTTAAGAGTAAAATTCTTTGTCGAAGACAGTAATCAACATTATTTACATAAAACTGACATTTTGCATACTTTGCCTGTAACATATGTAAAATCAAATAACGATGTCCCTTATTTTATGATAATAACTTCATAAAAGGACGCGAAATTTCTTGATATTACAATTCTAAGAATTTTTAAGATTACAGGACTACGAAAAAATTACCGGAATGAAATTTATAAAAAAATTTATCTATTTTTAAATTTGTGGCTATAGCACATGAATATAATAAATAATATAAAAAAAAAGATTATTATTTTCATAGGTATTTGAGATTCAATTTGACAAGTTAATGAGTCGTGCATAAATCACTTAAAGTCTTTTGGATTCGGGGAGAGAGATCAAAAATTTTTCAATGTCGTGTTACAGGACTGGGAGGGGGTGTTGTGCTCAAAACTACTTCTTACATAATATATTTTGTTCAAAAGTGAACAATTTGTTCAAAAAGTTATTCTTTTTGGTGAAAACTCGACTGTTTTTTTTTAAATTCGTCTTTTTGGGTTAAAAATTCAACAATTTTATTGGTATTTTCTTTCTTTCTTGCCTAAAAAAATGTGGTCCCACCACAAATTTAAATATTTCGATAAACATTTGTCTTTTCGTTCTGAAAATTCATTTCTTCTTGAGGCACCTTTCGTGGTTAGAAATTCCATTCTCTTCCTGGAAAAATTCCTCTGTTCCGATTGAAAATCGAACAATCAGAAAATCGTTTCCGTTTCAAATTTATCTCTTTTAGTAGAAAATACATGTATTTTTTAAAAAATTCACCTTTTTGGTAGAAAATTAATCCTTTGTGTAAAAAATGTATGTATTTTGTTAAAAATTCTATTTTTCATAGAAAATGAATCCTTTTGGTTAAAAATTCATAATCTTAGTTCATTAGGGGCCTTACCTAAATTACGTCAAGTCTTTATTTTTTTTTTTGGGGAGGGGGGTTCAAGGATTTTTCTTTGCTGTCTTATATAGGAGGGTGGTAAAAATCATTTCTTGCATAAAAATTTTTGGTTGGAAATTAAACAAATTTGTTAAAAAGTTATTCTTGTTGGTCGAAAGTTGAACTACTTTGTGGAAAATTCACTTTTTTGAGTAAAAATTATTCGTTCTAGTTAAAAATGTAACTGCTTTTTTGAAAATTTGTGTATTTGTTGAAAATTCGCCTTTTCTTGTATATAAGTAATTTTTTGGGTATAACAATGCAACTGTTTGGTTGAAAATCGATTTGTTTTAGTTGACGATTCAAGTTTTCTGTTGAAAATTCGTCTTTATTGGATAAATTCAACTTTTTTAGTTTCGAATTGTCAACTATTATATTTCTTATTGAAAATTCATCTTTTTAGGATAAAATTGAATTTTTTTACTGAAAATTTAACTACTCGTCATTGAAAATTAAGCTTTTTTTTAAAGATTTATATTTTCCAGATACGAATTCAGCTAATTGTATGAAGTTTTTTTTTTAATTAAAATTTTTTTTTTCTTAATGAGAACTTAACTATTCCATTTTTGGCTAAAATTTCAGCCGTTCAAGTTGAAAAATACAACTATGTGGTTGAAAATTGATATAATTTGTCAAAAATCTGTCTTTTTCTGTAGAAAAATCAACATTTTGTATACATCATTTTCTTCATTGACCGAAAAATCTTTCTCTGTTAAAATATCAAATTGTATATTGTTATTGAGAATTTATTTTTTTTCTTTGGAAATTCAATTACTTGGTTGAATGCTCTGCTTTTTTAATTTATAGGAAACACAGCACTAGAGAGATAAGTAACTTTGCACACCGGCAAAATGAAAATATTCTTAAAAATTCATGAAAAAAAATTTTACAGAAATTTGGCTGGAACTCACCATAAGGGATTGAAAATTTGTTTGAAAAAGTAAAAAAGTACTAAATAATTTCATCGAGCGGTCGCTGAAAAAAATAGCACGTGATACACGTGCGCGCAAGCGATTTCTACTCGTGTGATTCCAACATTTAACTTCAGCTCTTCGCACTCGTCTAATTTTTCGCACTTGCTTCGCACTTGCTTCGCACTCGCTTTCCACTCGCTTCGCACTCGCTCCTCACTTGCTACGCACTCGCTTCTAACTTGCTCCACACTCGCTTCGCACTCGCTTCGCACTCGCTTCGCACTCGCTTTGCACTCGCTTCTCACTTGCTCCGCACTCGCTTCTTACTTTCTCCGCACTCGCTCGCACTTGCTGTTGAAATTAAAACAACTATTACTTTTTAAACTTTAGGTTTTTTTTATCGAAAATTAAACAAAATCCCTGGGCATTTTCCGACCTCTAAAAATTCCCAGTCATTTACAACTGACGTTTATATTAGTTGTATTATTAGTAAAGTGCTGATTCAAGCAACGACCTAATTGATGCAATTATGACCATTATCACTTTCAGTTTACACTGTGGTGTGATTAACCTATCGTTAAAGTCTCTTCCATAGTTTAGATTACACGAATAATGCTCAACCGTAACTCAGAAATTCAGTTATTCTAATGAATAATTGAACCTGCAAGTGAGAAATCAAAAATAATTACAAACTGGACTGTTTAAATTTGTAAAAACATTACATTTATTTACTTATTTCTCCTTAATAATAGCATTTATAGACGTCATGTGCGACATTGCGCGAAAATACGCAAAAGTGTTCCCTTGACACGAATAGTTAGTGACGTTACTCATTTTTTTTTTTAAATGCAAAAAACGTTTTCTGTGTTAGATTGTCATAACTTTGCTATATTCGCTTACTGTAAAGTGGGTATACTAGATTATTTATTGTGCTATTAAAGCAGCTTTATATGCACATTTTGCTATTAAAAATTCTTTGGGTATTTCGATTTGAAAGCGCTAATCTTGATAAAACTAAATTCAAGCTGAAGTTAGTAGGAAAATATTAGGTTGATAATTTTTTTCGAATAAGATTAATGTAAATACTATATTGAATTCTATACGAAACAGCTTACATTCCTAAGATTTAAGTTTTAAATATGCTGTATTTTCAACAAATAGTTGAATTTTCAATCAAAAATTATTTTTCACGAAACGAGATCAACTTCCAACCCAAAAAGACGATCTTTTTTTTAAGAAAGTTGCATTTTTAACAAAAACGCTTATTTTCAACCAAGATTGATGAATTTTCAACAAAGAAAGGTGACTTTTCTACCATTGAAATTTGATTATCAATCCAAAAAGACACATTTTTACCAAAACAGTTGAACGTTCAACCAAAAAATATGAATTTATCAAAATAGTTGAATTTTCAACCTACAACGATGCATTTTCAATCAAATGGTCGAATTTTTAAACGTAAAATTGAACGAAAAAAACACTAATTTTGAAACAGTTGAATCTAACCAAAAACTACAAATATTTGAACAAATAGTTGAATCCTGAACCAAACAGATGAATTTTCAACTAAAAAATATATTACAACATTAAAACTGAAATCGTCATCTTTTTAGTTGGAATAACTAATTTTCAACTAACAAAATTCAATCAGTTGTATCCAGCCAAAAAAAGGCGAATTTCGAAACAAAGGAGGGTAATTACAAGTTGAATTTTCAACTCATAAGGATAAATTGTAACCAAAAATGAAATAGTGAAATTTGAGGATGAAAAAATGAATTTTCAACAAAATAATTGAATCCTCAATCAAATAGATGGATATTTTACTACAGGAAATATATGCTTCCAAACCAAACATAGAATCGTTAAATTTTCAACAATAAAATACTAACTTTGAACCTGTTGAATTTAACCAGAAAAGCCGAATTTTTCATCAAATATTTTAATTCTGATCCAAAAAGATGACTTTTTAACAAACGAGATTAATTTTTTAACAAAAAAAAAAGAAGAATTTCAAACAGAATACATCAATTGTCAATAATATTGTTGAATTCTAAACCTAAAGGACGAATTATCTATGAAACAGTTGAATTTTCAACCTGAATATACTTTTTTTTTCAAAGATAATTTTCTACCACATACTTTGATTTTTATAGGACTAGTTTAATTTTTAACAAAATAGTTGAATTTTCAACCAAAAATATGAATTTTCAACAAAAAAGTTAATTTTCAACCGAATAGTTTAATTTTCTACAAAATTATTGAATTTTTAATCCAAAAGGACTGACTTTCTAAAAAAATAAGACAGTAGAATAAACTATTTTATGAAACAGTTCTATAAAGAATTCTATAAAATAGTTTAATTTTAACCAGGAAATATTCATTTTTAACAAAAATGATGAACCTGCAACACAAAAAGATAAATTTTCAACCAAGAAGATTAATTTCCGAGAGGAAAACAATTTTCAACAAAATACAACAATTTTCAACAAGGAAAGATCAATTTACAATTAAAGATATACATTTACAACTAAAAAAGGAATAGTTAAGTTTACTTGGTAAAAAAAATCATTCTCAACCAAAAAGATGAATTTAAAACTGATCATAATAATAATCAACTTTTATCAAAATAGTTAATCTTCCAAGCATGTAGCTGAATTTTCGACCAAGTAAGATGACTTTTCAACAAAATAGTTAAATTCTTTAACAATGAGAAAAAAAAATATTGCAATAAAAAATATTTAAATTTAATAAAATCAATCAGTGTATTCGACAGCGTTACAGTGTCAAATGCAAATAATAATCTCATATTATTTTCATTAAATATTTTTAATTGGAAAATTGCATGCTAAAATTCAAAGAATGATCGATTTAGTTATTAAATTACACTACTATATTAATAATAAACAAAGCTCTTTTTTACTACAATAGAGTGATTTTTGATGCCTAGCGCATTCGAAATTTGCTTTTAATAATTTTGTTATTTTGTACGGAAACTTATGTTAAATGAATGAAAAATTATAAGAATTACTAGAAACAAATCAGCTCTGTTATTTCTACTGTGTACAATTTCTCAATTGCAAATCTATGCAATTTTACAAATTGTAATTCTGAATCTTCAAAATAGAATTATTCCAAAAAAAAAAAACGTCCAAAGTCACATACTTTAAAAATAAAAATCTTGAAAATGAATATCTTGCAATAATTCTATATTTTGAAAATTCAAGATTTTTTTATTGTAACTCTTCCAAATCATAGAACTTAGAATTGTATGTCTTTGAAATCACTTTTTCTTTAAGTTTGAATAGTTAAAATAAAAAATACTGAAATTTTCATAATTTACTTGAATGTTAATACTTTGGAAGATATGGAATGAGAACTTTCAGCTATTACGATAAAATTTTCTTCAACATGGTACGTACAGTGTGAACAGTTTATATCTGTTTAAAGTTAAAAAATTGTTTTCTGAATATTTGAAACTGCAGCATTCTAAACTGTAAATCGTGCAAATTAAAGAATTTTCAACTGTAAATCTTCAAAATTGAATTATTTCGAAAATATGTTCCGGCTTATATACCTTTGGAATATAATTCTTGAAAATTATATAATTTGTAATTCTGTATTTTCAAAATTAAAGAATGTACATTTGTGAATCTTCAAAATTGGGAAACTTTAAATTATAAATCTTTAAATTTGAAGATTTTTTTATTTTTACAATTTAAAATGAACAATTTCTTTATTTTTGATGATTTAAATTCGAAATTTTTTTAATTTGGAAGATTTAGAATTGGAAACTGGACTATTGATTCACAAAATCTTGAAAATTGAAAATTTTGATTCATGCATCTCTAAAATTCAAGAGTTTTTAATCCTAAATCTTTGAAAATGAAGAAGTTTAAATTGCAAATCGTAGAAATTTGATTTTCCACTCTAAATCTTCAAAATTGAACTACTCTAAAAAAAAGGTTTCAAATTAAAAGCCTTGAAAATATAAATCTTGACAACTGAATAATTTATAATGTTATATTTTAAAAATTCAAGACTGTTCAATTGTAACTTTTCAAAATTTTAGAACTTTCAATTGTAAATCATTAAAAGTTGAAGATTTTTCAATTTTGACAATTTATAATAGAAGAATGAAACTTGACTTTTGATATTCAAAATCATCTACATTTGCGAATTTTCATTTGAACATTTTTAAATTGAAGATTTTTCAATTTTATGTCTTCAAAATATAACCTAAAAAAACATTGAAAATCACATTTTAAATTATACATATACATTAAAAAGTGGAAGATCTTTAATTGCAAATCTTCAATATAGACTGATTCGGAGAGATTTTCAAAATTTCCTCTGAAATCCTCGGAAATATCTTGAAATATTCCAACGTCTCACAAAATTCCTCGAAATCCGTGAAAATATTTTCAAATCTCTCAAAAAACAACAAAATTCCTTATTATTATTATTATTCCTTATTATTAATTCCTTAATTATAAGAAATTGATTGTAGGAAAATCGTTATAGACCTGTACTGCATTTCCTATATAACACTTTCTTTTTTCCAAATTCATCTGCTATGAAGTGCTTTTAATTACAATAAATAATTATATCACAGTGTCAAAAGTCTTGCAATTTTTGGAATCTTGTAAAATCAATCAATAATTTTACGAATTCGATCGTCATTTGGTGTTGTGAGAAATGATGAGTGGGACTGACATATCGTATACCTTCAGTTGCATCGGGATCGATCGTTTCGAAAACGATTATGCACGTAGCTCACGGAGTCTACATCTATGCAACTATATTTTTTGGTGCGCTTCAGGAGTGAATTGAATCTAATTTTTTTAGTGGAGACAACAAACCTTTCTTGATGTAAAATTTAAATCCGAATGAGTAAATGATTCTCTTTGTTTCTAGATCATTCAACAAACTCGATCGTCTTTTCGAGTTGTGGGAAGTGTCGAGTGGGACTGACATAGTGTATATATCCATTTGCATCTGTGCAATTACATTTTTTTTCGCGCACCTCTAATAGAATTATTTTGTGAATAAAAGCAACATTAGGCAACAATACTTTCTTTATTGTGTTTAGACCCCCTCACTATTGTGAGGATTGTAGAAGATTGCATGATATTGCAGATAGAGTAACCTATGTAACTTATAAGAATTTGTTGAATATGATAATTAAAATTTAACGATTTATTGAATATGAATAAAATTTAACGATTTATCGCCGATAATGTTATGTAAATATATATAGTTTCCAAGTATTCATATCATTTATTAACTCGTCCAAGTGGCGTCTTACTTACGTCCTTTCTCCGTTCGATCTAATCGTCCTTGTCTGAAATTCCGTAACGTTGCAAAGTGCAGTCGTTAAAGTTCATCCAAGAGGAAGCTTATGGCAAATTAAATTCTCTTCAAGAGTCGAGGATGATACAAAAAAAAAAAGAATCAGGACCGACGTATCAAAAAAATATTAATAAGACGAAAAAAGAAAGCAAATGGGTAATGGATTTCAATATACTCTTCCGTTTTAATTTAATTACTCGGTCAGGATATTACAGGAGAGACGAGACCATAAATAAGCATATTATTATCCAGACAAAACATTTCATCGACTCGTTTTTAAATAATTTTCGAGGTTGGAGGAACGTAACGAGAAGGTATTTCCTTATAAAAAATGCAGATTCGAGATACCTGGCCGTCATGTCGGACCGTAAAATGGAAGTACTATAACAAATTTCATATCTGGAGTAAGGAAAATTTTACCGCTATCGAAAATGTAATTGAAGAACATTTTTGCTCATTTCTTCATTTTTCAGGGACTGGTTATTTTCGTCAATTCGAAATATTATCCTGGAGGTTGGAGCCTGATGATTAATCACGGCAAAGTAAAAAGAAAAACGACCATAAAATTTGTCGTAAGTCGGTCGACTTCTCCGTCTTATTAATTCTTCTCGTACTCTTTTGAGTTATTGGAAATTTTATATATTTTTGTTAATTAATCATTTCAGTCGTGTGTAATAACTGAGAAGTTATTTTCTTTGAAATAAAATTATTGTACACGAAAAAAACTAGCTTTGAATCAAGAACAAATCGGTACGAATACGGAAGACACAATATTTTCATGATTGGAGAAAATTTGTTTTGTTTCGAAAAAATGTACTAGAATAAAGAAAATTCAGTTTCTTCAATCTAGTATATTTTCTTGAGACTAGAAATAATTTATTGGTTCAAGAAAATGCTGTATCAAACTTATTCGTGAAATTTAGAAAAGTCAAATTTACAAGAAAAAAGTTAAGTTTCAACGCAGAAAGATGGCTCCTTTCCGAAAAAAATGTCTACACAAAGAGATGAATTTTCACCAAGAGTTGAATTTTCAAGCAAACAAAGGAAAACAAATTACCTACAGAACTGTTGAATTTGCAACTTGAAAGTATGAATTTTCAACAAAGAAATTCATGTTTAACCAAAGGAGATGAATTTTCACCAAAAGAGTTAAATTTTCAAGCCAAAAAGATGATTTTTCAATTAAATGGTCGAATTTTTGAACAAAAAGTATTGAACTTCAACCAAAAACATTTTCAAACAAATAGTTGAAATATTCAACCAGAAAGTGGAATTTCAAGAAAAAAAGATAATTTTCATCGCAGAAAAATGTCTTTCCTACGAAAAAAGATTTACTACAAAAATAGATGAATTTTAAACCCAAACGACGAATTTTCAAACTAAAAATATAAATTTTCAACAAAAAAGTTCATTTTCAGCCAAATAATTGAATTTTAGTTCATTGAGATTTTCTAACAAAATGGATCATTTATAACCAAAAAGATGAACTTTTAAAAAAGCAGATTAATTTACGACTAAAAAGGTCAACTTTCACTTTAAAAAATTTGTTTTCAAAGAAAAACATTTTCAAGCAAAAAGATGAATTTTTGACAACAAAATAAATTTTTAACAAAGCCGTTAAATTTGAAACCATGTAGTTCAACCTTCAATCACGGAGTTGAATTTTCAACCCAAAAATATAAATTTTTAAGCTTAGATTTACGTTTAATCAAATAACTTCAGTTTCAACAAAATAGTTGATTTCTCAACAAAAAAATATGAATTTTCATCCAAACAGTTGACGAATATTAAACCAACAAAAAACATTTTTATTTTTAATCAAAAAGCTGAAATTTTCAACCAGAAAATTGAAATTCCCGACCAAAAAGTTGAAAAATTAATTTTAAAAAAATTTAAGAAAATATATAAATTTATAACTAAAGAGATGAATCTCCAATCAAAAGAATGAATTTTGATTGCCCAGCAAAAAACAAAAATTTTCATTTTCAACCAACAAAGATGAACTTTCAACCAAATGATTCAATTTTCAACAAAAATAGTTAATTTTTGACTAATTAATTAATTCATTCATTAATAATTCAATTTTCAATACAGGAGTTAGAACTTTCTATCGAAGAGAGGCGAATGCTTAACAAAATTTGAATTTTCAAGAATAAATTTCAATTAATTAATTAAATTAATAAAAAAAAAAATTAGTTTTCCACCACAAAGGATAAGTGTCTAACAAAATTATTAAATTGTCAACAAAATTGTTAAATTGTCAACAAAATAATCAAATTTTCAATCAAATGATCAAAAAAGGAAATTTTCAAAAAGGCCGTAACTACGTGTACCGGAATTTCTGTACGAATAGCCAAATTTTTCTATAAACGTAGACACTTCGTTTCGAAAAATAAAAAAAAAAAAGAAATCCGGAAAGGAATATGAACTCTCAAATTAATTTAAAAAGGTCATTTCTGAGAGACTCTGCCAACTACTATGTTCTATAAGAGTAATTAGCCAAGTTGAATATTTAAATTTGAAAAAGTAGTTTGGAAAATTCGATGAAAAATTTAAGGAGAGTAATAATTTAAATGAAATTGATGTGAAAAAATCACAGATTCTTGGAAACTGGCATCCATCCAATTCATGATGAGGGCGAAAACAAATGCCATTCGTTATTCCAGGAAAGCAGGCAAGAGTCATGAGACTGTAGAGAGCAACCAATTCAGAAAATTGCTATTCAGTGATCTATGTATTGATTTTATCAGCACTTCATTCACCAACATGCAAATTTCACACAACTTCATTCAGTTCAATTCGCAAAAATTTAAATTGTAATTTTGTCTAGCGAAAACATTCGTTCCGATTTTGTAATTTGCCAAGTCAAACGATATTACACTCAGAAAAAAAATTTCCTGGAACAAAAAAAAAACTTTTTTGACTTGAAACTATTTATAATTAATACAAATTTCGATGTTGAAATGATTACACAAGGCAAATGATTTTTTAAGGAGAGGAAAAAATCATCCTTAGTCCGGATTTGAACCGAGAACGCTACTATCCATGAGTAGAGCGTTGACAAATTACGCCACCGAGACCTCAACAGATCTTTTCTTGTTTTTCTCCTATTCTGAGTTGAATCTATTCATTACTAGTATGAGGATAATTTTAATTGGATTCTTTAGATCTTTTTTTTTTCATTCTAGAACATTGTTTATTACGTTTTGTGATGATAAATTTCAACAAAGTTTGCAAATTTTGCGAAAGATCGCTCAGCAACAGTACAGTTAAATAATAACTTAAAAGTTTTGAAAATAACTTTCATGTTTTGGACTTCACACTCGACACAGAATTCTGATTCCCTTTTTTGTAGTTTTTTCTGAATATTAATAGGATCCATAAATTTAGATAAATAAATGAAAAAAAATGAGAAAAAATAAATAAATAAAAATAAGAATAAATAAATAAATATCATTTTAAAAAAATACATTCATTAATAGAATACGACCAGAAAATCCAAATATTCTTCGTTAACAGCTAATTTTTTTAATAGAAAAGTCTGCTATTACGTTTTGGGTAGAACATCAATTATTTTAACTGAATTGTTCCATTTTTTGTTAAGAATTTATCTTTTTCAGTTGAAAATCCAACTATTTGGTTGAAAATTCACCTTTTTAAGTTGAAAATTCATGTATTCTATTGATAATGAGTCTTTTTGGTGAATAATTCATCTTCTTGATGCAAAGATCAACTTTTTGATTGAAAATGTAACTATTCCATTTTTTGTTGAAACTTGATATTTTAAATTGAACATGGTTATTTTGTGGTTTGAAATTCACTTATTTTGTGAAAAATTCTTCGTTTCTAGTAGAAAATTAACCTTTTTGTTCGAAAGCTTTTTCTTTTTAGATAAAAATGCTACTCACTTGTTGAAAACTAACTTAAGTATACAACTATTTTATTAAGAATTAGTCCTTCTGTCTTGAAAATTGAAAAATTTAGTAGAAAATTGGACTAATCGGTAGGAAATTAACTTTTTTGATGAAAATTATCTTCTTTAGTTGACAAGTCATGAATTTTATGGTTAATTAGTCTTTTTGGTGAAAAATTTATCTTCTTGGTTCAAAGTTCAACTTTTCGATTGAAAATGTAACTATTCCATTTTTTTGTTGAAAATTTATATTTTAGATTAAAAATGTATATTTTCTGGTTAGAAATTCATTTATTGTGTTGAAAATTCTTCTTTTTTGGTAGAAAATTAACCTTTTTGGTTGAAACTTTGTCCTTTTTGGTTAAAAATGCAACTAATTGGTTTAAAATTAATGTGAGGACTCAACTATTTATTTTAAAATTCCTTTTTTTTTGCTTGGAAATTGAACAATTTCGTAGAAAATTGGTCTATGCGGTTGGAAATGAACTTTTTTGATGAAAATTTATTTTTTTAATGGAAATTGAATTGTTTATTCGAAAATTAAACTATTTTGTTGGAAATTCTTTTTTTGTAATTAATTTTTCTATCTGAAACGTTAACTATTCTTTTTTTTCGATGATGTGGACAATTCATGTATTTGATTGATTATTAGTCTTTTTGGTAAAAAAATAATATTCTTGGTTCAAAAATCAACATTTTGATTGAAAATTTAACTATTTTACTGATTTTTTTTTAGTTATGAGAAAAGTTTTCTATATTGAAAATGTAACTATTTCATTTTTGCTTGAATATTGATACTTTTGATTGAAGATTTATATTTCCTGGTTGGAAATTCAACTATTCGGTTAAAAACAAAATTTTTTGGCTTGAAAATTGAACAAGTCAGTAGAAAATTGGACAATTCGGTTGAAAATGAATTTTTAAAAATAAAAATGCACATTTTTTATGAAAATTAAACTGTTTATTTAAAAATTGAACTATTTTTTGGAAAGCCTTTTGTTATGAAAATTAATTAATTTATCAAAACCTATAACTATTATTTTTTGTAGATGTTGAAAATTCATATATTTTGTTAAAAGTTCCTCTATTTGGATTGGAAATTCAAGTAATTTATTGATAATAATTAGTCTTTTTGGCAATAAATTAATTCCATTGGTTCAAAACTCAACATTCTGATTAAAAATTCAACTATTGTGCTTTTTTTTTAGTTTTTTTTTTTAGTTTTGAGATTAATTGTAACTCAATTAACCTCTTTGGTTGGAAAGTTGGCCTTTTCGGTAAGAAATG